>PVIU01016299.1:0-45431 GCA_004026605.1 Ondatra zibethicus
AGGGCATGGTACCCTGCCCTGTGGGAAGTCCAAGGCCCTCCCCCCTCCATCCCGGCCTAGGAAGGTGTGCATCCAAATAGACTAGGTTCCCAAAAAGATAATACATGCAGAAGAGATAGGTCCTAGTGTCATTGTTGATGGCTTCTCAGTCTGCCCCCATTGGCAGCCACATTCAGAGAGTCCAGTTTGATCATATGCTCGTTCAGTCCCAGTCCAGCTGGATTTGGTGAGTTCCCATTAGTTCAGGCACACTGTCTCAGTGGGTGGACCAGCCCCTCACGGTCCTAACTTCCTTGCTCATCTTCTCCCACCTTCTGCTCTTGGACTGGACCTTGGGAGCTCAGTCCATTGCTCTGATGTGAATGTGGGTCTCTGTCTCTATCTCCATCCATCGGACAAAATTTCTATGGTGATGATCAAGATATTCACATTGATGTATATTTCTACTTCTTGATGTAAGTGCAGTTACTTGCATCTGGATCTTTGGGGTACTATACTATTGTTTTACATGACACTAGATCTTATTCAAATCATGGCTTTAATTACTTTTCTTTGTCATCCTTTAGAAAGAGGAAAGGGATTCCCTGGGTCATCACTGCATGTGGGAGGCAAAGTTTAATGTTAGTTGAGAGCCACTCAAAAGACTCCATTAGTTCTGGGAAGGATGGGTGTTCTGCTCTACTTGGATACTTACCATGTGGAAAAAAAGAATTATCTCATCACTCATCGGATGGCCTATACTACATCACGCTGAGATGATCTCTGTATTCCTAGGTAGTACGATATTTCTGAGTCTCCACTAGGGTCCTCTGACAGTCTTCCAGTAGTGAGTGGGAGTAGTTTTGGGTTCTGTTGGATCAGAGGTGGAGATCCAATTTCATATCAGTAGCTACTATGACATGGTAGTCAAGTGTGGGAACTTGTTACCAACTGAGAGCCATGGGAGACCTTGTCCCTTCCTCAGCCATTCTGGAAAGTGCATTGGACAAGAATGTTAGGTTTCCTTGCTGCTGACTTTTCTGGAATTTTTGACTTGGCCTCTCTAGCGTAGGTAGAGGTGAGGCCACAGTTTTAACTGCTGTGTTTGTCTGGTTGTATAAGCCTTGGCAGGTTTCCCTTTTCTTGGCCCTTCACAGAGATTTGGTGTGGTAGTGATGATGATGATGATGGTGGTGGTGGTGGTGGTGGTGGTGGTGGTGTATGTGTGTTTTGCTGGGTATTGAACATGAGGCCTCCTGTATATTAGACAAGAGCTGATTTGTACGCTCTTATGGGATTTCTGTATTACACTCTTCTTCAGGAAAACCCAGAGAACTTACCAGTTTATGATTATTAGTCCCTAGATGCTCTAGTCTGCTTTCTTCTCTATACCTTTTAGAATTTTCTTGTGTTTATTTTTCATGCCTTTTCTAGAACTTTCATTTTGTGTTTAGTGAGAGGAATGAGTTAAACTCCATGTAATTGTAAGAAAAACCAAAATATTCTATATACTCTAAATCCTGACCCTCATTTGCTTCCTTTCCAGGCTAGTAGCTCCTTATTAAATACCTGGATCAGTGTTTTTAAAAGTATAGGCTGTGACCCACTAGTGAGTCATAAAATTAATTTGATAGGTCATGGCCAATATTTAAAAATGAGATAGAACAGAATAAAATGGAAAATAAAAGTAAATATATTATATATAGTGAAGATAATGACTGTTGGAATATATTTTATGTTTATAAGAGACAGAGAAAGCAAGGCAGAGGCAGAGATCTATGACTATTAGGCTGCAAGATAAAATTTATTTCTTTTTAAAACTTTTTTTATAAAACCCTTTTTAATTTTACATTCTAGTCACCATTCTCCCTCCCTTCGTTTCTCCTGCTACTCATGTCCTTCCATCCCACCCTCATCCACTCCTTAGAGGCGGTAATACCTCCCTTGGGCAATCAACAAAGTCTGGAATACCAAGTTGAGGCAGCACCAAGCCCCTCGCTGCTGTATCTGGCTGAGCAATGTAACACCACCATTGGGAATGGGCTCTAAAACACCAGTTCATGCACCCAGGGTAAGTCCTGATCCTACTGCCGGGGCACCCTTGCAGATCAAGGTTTTCCCACATTTCCCAATTGTCACCCACATTCAGGAGTCTTAGTTCAGTCCCATGCAAGATCCCCAGCTGTCAGTCCAGAGTCTGTGAGTTCCCACTAGCTTGGGTCAGCTGTCTCTGTGGGTTTCCCCACCATAATCTTGAGCCCCTTAGCTCATATGTTTCCTTCTCTCTCTCTCTTTTCAACTAAGTTCCAGGAGCTCAGCCCAGTGCTTGGCTGTGGATCACTGCATCTGCTTCTGTCAATTACTGGATGTAGGTTTCATGGTAACAATTAGGGTAGTCACTAATCTGATTATAGGAGAAGGTCAGTTCAGGTACCCTTTCCACTATTGCTAGGAATCCTAGCTGGGGTCATTCTTGTGGATTCCTGCGAATTTCCCTAGCACCTGGTTTTTCCAGAACCCCATAATGACTCCCTCTATCAAGATATCTCTTTCATTTCTCTTCCTCTCCATCCCTCCCCCAACTTGGCCATCTCCAGCCCTCATGTGCCCATCCCCCATTCCTTCCCTTCTACTCCCTTTCCCAGTTTACCCAGGAGATCTTAACTATTACCCTATTCTGGGGCCCTTCATGTGTGTTCCTCTTAGTGGTCTCCTTATTTAACCTAGCTTCTCTGGGGTTGTGGATTGTAGCCTTGTTATCCTTTGCTTTATGTCTAATATCCACCTATGAGCGAGTACACACCATATTTGTCTTTTTTGGTCTGGGTTACCTTATTCAGTATGTTTTTTTTTTTTCTAGTTCCATCCATTTGCCTGCAAATCTCAAGATGTCACGGTTTGTTTTACGGCTGAGTAATATACTCCATTGTGTAAATACATCAAATTTTCTTTATCCATTCTTTGATTGAGGGGCATCTAAGTTGTTTCCAGGTTCTGTCTACTTTACAAACAGTGCCGCTATGAACATAGTTGAGCAAATGTCTTTGTGGTATGATTGTGAGTCCTTTGGTAGATGCCCAAGGGTGGTAGGGTCTAGAAGTAAAATGTATTTCTTAAATGTAGGTTATAGTTCCAAGTGCAGAAGCCTATTACCTGCTCGGCAAGGAATGATGAAAGAGCTAAGTTGTACAAAGGGTTTGAATGAGGCTCATTGCTGTCCTGGTTCCTACACCACAGGTACTGACTGGCTGGGTAGAGGGCTTGTGTATGAGGGATGTACAGGCTAGACTGTAGCTTTCTGCGCTAGTGTTTCCTGCCACAAAAGGACTAATTAGACATAAAAGAGCTCAAAACCATTCTGAGATTTAACCTCAAAGACTTGACCCTGGGGGATCCTTTCTAGTTTGAAGCTGGCACTTCAGGGTTTCTTAGAGGGAGCATTTGGAAGAGAGTCCCTTGTACTACAGGCATGGGTTACTCCAAGTGAATTCTCCCAGGAAGAGTAAATCCATGAGGGACATACTTAATTTAGCCACTAATCTTTATGTCTCAATCAGAATCAAGGTAGGGAGAGGAAGAACGGAAGAAAGGACAGAAACTGTATTAAGCAAGAGAACCTATAGACTTCTTTCTTGTTGGGGAGGAGGAAATTCTAAAAATATCTAAACAAAATAATGACAAATTGAACATTGTATGCCAACTTGTTAAAAAGAAGAAAAAAAGACTAGAGGCAGGTACAAGAGCAACTGTATTAACAAGACCTGGCAAAGTAGCTGGATTTCTCTGTATCATCATAAGAGACTCAATGTAATTCATTAGCGGATGAGATCTAACACTAGATGTGTCATTTTTATTAAACATACGTGTTGCCTCCTTTTGGCTTGACTCAATGCTAGGCACTTTTACATGGGTACCATGTCAATTCATTGGAATGATCCCAAAAGTATCACTGACTCCATTTCACAGGTAAGAAAGATTGTGTTTAGAGAGATTAAGACTCAGTTTCCAAGTGTCACAGCCAGGATTTACAGCGAGGTAAATCAAAGCCAGGTCAAGCATGTCTCCCACTCTACTGTATCTACCCCTGTGAAATAAGCTCATGAGAGAATAGAAAAGGATTCCATGAAAATTCAGAGGCTCAACTACGTTTTGAAAGGTCTGCAGACCCACGGTTGATATGTAGTCCTGGGGAAAGGTTTTATGATACAGGGTTCTTTTTTTGCAGTCTTGCTATTTAAAAAAATGTATCTTCTTCCCTAAAACAAATTTTATTGGTTAAAAAGAGATCACTGTGAACTCTATCAAAACACAAAACAAAAGGTGAAGTATGGCAGGAGGCATGAGCTGTTTCATCTCACACTGAATGGTGCACTTTCAGAAACAGCAGTAAATTCAATAAAGGGACGCACGTTTGAAACTGTTTAAGCCTTTAACAAATATTTGGGACAGTGGTGCTATTATGGAAACTTATTGCCAGTGATAAAAGAACCAGTAGAGATAAATTCTGACTAATAAATCCTGTCATCTTACCAATGAAGTAGAAAGTACTTCGGGAACAGGTTCATGATGTAGGATGCATTTCAGCACTGTCTCTTCAACATCTGGGCTGGGCAGCACAGCCTAAATGCAAACATCAGCCCTCCAGTGCCATTTTGTGCTGTTCCTCGAATGTTGACCTACCAAATAAAATCCTAAAGACACCTCACGAAGCCCTCCGTCAGAATCAAAAATAGCAAAGTGATTACAGGGCAGATGAATAGGGGCACAGCTAAGGTGGAAAGTGCGGACTGGGCAATACAGGTAGAAAACTTAATAATTGACTGTGCTCTGGCTCCAAGTGGTGGTAAAGGATTCTTTGGAGACAGTATTTTATAACTCAACACAATTGCCTGAATCAGCTAGGCTGGTGGTTTCGCTCACTGAATTGCAGGGGTGGGGGTGGGGTTCTGGAGGGATTCGGACTTGTAAATAAGATACATTATTCACTATTTAGAAGTTTAATTAAAAAGGAAATAAAATCACATACTGTAACCTTACTGGAAAAGATGTTTAAAAATCATTTTAATGCCACCTGGATCATTATAGCAAAGAAGAAATCAGAGTCTAATTGCCTTTAGGGTGTTTACATATGTTATCACAGAAGCTCGGGGAGAGCAAATCAAATCGGACTTAGGCATTTTTTATTTAACCCGCTGTCAGCTTTCTCTTTCTAGTTTCTCAGATGCAAATACAATATCATTACAGAGGTAACTCAATTTACACAGATGTATTCCTGAAAACCAGATGTGCTGTGTGCAAACCAAATTGTTGTGGATCAAATTATGTTTCATCTCCTAAGGGAACTTGTTATTTAAGCATCTGCAATGCTTGCGATGACTTCAAAGATTGGCATTTATGTGCCAACTGGTTACCTCCCATAAGTTGGTGTGTCTGTGTTTTGTCAGGGTCATGTTTGGGCTGTGCTGTGGGGAAAAATAAGTGTCAGTGACTTAATACAGGAAAGATTTTTTTTCTTGTTTTCCTCAGCGTCTGACCCAGGTCAGATGGTTCTCCTATAGCCTTGTCTATCAGGGATCCAGAGACTCACATTGTTTTCTTCAAGTAGCTCCAAAACATCAGCATCGTGTAACCTCACACAGCTGCACAGATGGAGGCAGAAGTGGTAGTGAATGCCTAGAAAATTGCAAATGGTTTGGTGAATACAGTCTGCCTTTCTGGTATCCATTATCGTGTTGCTGCCTTTGTGGATTTTGGAAGCGTCATTGAGACTCTATGGAAGAACTAATTGAATTTCAGATCTCTTGCTATATTACACATTCAATGATGCCTTTGCACACAAATATAATTCATTGTTGAAATAATGATAAAGTTAATCTGGCCATTAGATTTAGAAGCCAGAAGAAGAAAAATCTATCAGCTAGGATTGCAGACCCTTAAATGAGTCTTGCTCCAACACAATGATATCTGCACCATGCCCTTGGTCCTGCAATCCTTGATGTCTAGTTTCCTTCATTTTGTCTCCATGGTCTCTGCAATGGTTAACTTTGAGTGCCATCTAGACTGGGCTGAAGGATACCCCCAGTGTAGGCAGGCACTATCCAGCTGGTGAACCACCTGGGTAAAACAAAAGGACAGAGGACATCTGCATTTACTCTATCTTCTGCAGCTGGGCCTTCTTTTGTGTTTCATCCTTAGACACCAGAGCTCTATTCTCCCTGGACTTTCACCAGCAATTGCCTGAGTCTGCTATTTTTGTCTTACAAATGAGCTAAACCTACCTGGCTCCCAGCTTTCAGATGACATCCTGTGAGATTCCGCAGTTCCCATAATGTCAATTTCCATAATAAATTCATTCATATATGTCTATGCACAGTTATGCACCCCTTGTAAATGGGAAGTTATCTGAGAAAAGTGTCATTAAACAATTGTGTTATGAAACACCCTAAGAGTACATGAACACAAGCTAAGGCATCTGCACCATCACTAGTTGATATAATTGAAAGGAACCCTATGCAGTCTGCTGTTGACAGAACCATCGCTCTGTGGTGCACATCCTGTTGGCTCTGTTTACGGGAGATCTCTGCTGAATGGGCGCTCAGGTGATTTTGCTAACTTGGTCATCTTATATACTTGCATTTGATATGCATATTACTGATGTCTTAGCCCTTAGCCTAGCTCTTTGCTTCAGTAAATGAGTTATATGACCTTCCTTACACCCACCCCTTCTCTAATATTTTGCCCTTATCATGGACCCTGAGTGGAGTGTGCTATACCATATTTTCTAAAGTTTGCTCAAGAACATCATACCAGAAATTCTCCTCTACTCCCTCCATCATTGGTATCCCCTGCCTAATGAATATTTCTGTGTACAAAAGCCCATTGTTTCATATTATAGAAAGAAAACCTCTTTACTCAGTTCTTACTAGAGTTACCCCTTACTACAAAACAGCTTGCTTAATTTATCTATTCCTATACTTACCTGCAACTACCCCAAGTGAGATTTTTATTCACAATATTTTGACCAACTGTTTTCATCAATGACACCCTTGATTTCTGTCTTAATACTAGTTATTCTGGTTTTTTGTTTGTCTTGAGTTGACTAGAGTCCTGGAATCTAATTTTTGAAAAGTTTATTTATACTTAGTATTTTAAAAAATATTGCATGACTTATCTGTTGGGTTTTCAAATTTTCTTTTGCTTTTAAGCAATTTCAAAATTGGCTTGTTTGTTCCTTATTCAGATTGCAACCAGTCTATAAAATCTTGCATATTTCAAACTTCCTAAGATAAATTACATGCTTGTTTATTCCCTATTTCTACAATATTTCCTTCTGTGAGTAGAATTTAGAATTTATTTTTGAAATTATTTTATTTTTATGTTTATGGGTACTTTGCCAACATGTATGTATGTGTATCACATATATGTGCCTGGTCCCCAATGGAGGTCAGAAGAGGGCATTGGATCCTCTGAAATTGTAGTTTCAGGTGGTTGTAAGCTTCTATGCGGGTGCTGGGAACCAAACCTGGGCCCTCGGCAAGAGCAGCAAGTGCTTTTAACCACTGAGCCTCCTCTCCAACTTTAGAATTTACTTTCCCCTAGATATTACTGTTATGATATTTACATACATTTAAACTAAATACTGTCATCCTATCTCCTGAAGCATGACCGTTTAATAAAATGAAGTACAGTTATTTGGAAGAATCTAGTGTCCTGTTTGAAGCCCAGCAAACTTGCTTATAAAAAAGTTCTGTCTTCCTGGGAGTCGGGTAATGGAAAGATGAGGTGGTAGACATTCAGATCTCTCTTGATCTTTAATCCTGAATGCTAGGTTAATACTAGGGAGGAAAAAGTTCTATCTAGAAAAGTCTAATTTTCTCAGTTTGGGAGCTCAAGGAAGCCTAAACTGGCAGCTAAGACAGGATGAGTACCATACACTGTCCTGAGAGTTTCATTTTTTCAATCGAATTCTTACAACATCATATGATATAAGGAGTCTACAAGTATTCTAGCCTGACGATAAGGACACAGCACCAAAATTCCTCTAACATAAAACATACACAAAGTGGTAGGACTGGGATTTGAACTGATGTTGACAACCACCACACTATACTCCATGTCAACAATACATATGACATTTAAATTTTTTTCAGATAAATTTTAGGACTCATAAGAAACCAAGAGGTCAGGTTGTCCAGTGACTTTAATGTGTGTCAAGGATTCTTAGGGTATTCTGGGAAATATTGTGCAGGCTTCCAATAACAAAATGGTAGGGCATAGGTGGGCAGGGGATAAATGGATCAGGACACAGCGCACTTCTACCCATTCCATTGTCCTTGGGGGTTCACACATTGTTTCATTTAAGAAAGAGTTCACACAACATCCCTTTTTGTAAAAATGATTGGTTTTGCAGTCTAAGTCCTTATGTTGCTAAGTGTGAATTTCAAAGTTTGAAACCACCACTTGGCAGCATTAAGAAGGCCATCCATCTCACTAACTGGGGATGACTGTCTCCTTGTGTACCATGCTTGGAGTCTCCATCTGAATTGAGCGGCCCCAATGAACACAGTTGCATTGTTCTGGGGTCTAATCTATTTGTATGGATTAACTGAAGATGTTTGAACGGTTTGGAAAGAAGTTTTAAGGCAGAAAATACAGTTTTCTTCAAATATTAGGGACTATTATAACTAAGAAGAGAATACTCCAGATTCAAAAGTGATTTGGTTTTAAGAAGAGTGGTCCAATGACAGGGTTCCAAAGGTGAGGGAGTAAAGTCATGTCCTCAGATATATTCAAGCCAGGCAGTGAGACTGTGAGGGTGCTGCGCCTAGTGCCTTCTCTGATGGTTGGAAGGTTTGACTTCCTGGCTTCAGAGACCCCTTTAAACTCTAATGAGATATCTAAGAGGTCCTCAGTGCAAAGGGTTAGCCATTAAATCTTTATACTCCATTTGTGTTACAAATACTATTTTAGATTATATTCTTTATCCAAGGTCATTTACCATCACCCTTGGTATAAATCAATAGATGATATGATTCTAGCCATTCCCAGTTGATCTAACAATATACCAGCTCTAAACATAGAATTCACATTAGATTTGGTTCACAGATCAGAGAGTTTTAGAACTAAGCGCTCTGAGGTCCGTAGAGACAGTCTACTCCAATGGTTTATTGTACAAACTACAGAATTCAGGCTAAGGAGCACTACGTCTGCCCTATCTTACCTCTGTCATTGCCCTCAGCTTCTTCATTCCTGAGCTAGTATGAACAGAGCCAGCTCTCTTAGTAATAGCCTTCGACTTGTTTCTGGCGAGGCTTAGAATTTTGCTGAGCAATGTTAAATACAAGTGATTAAATATCAACTGTGTACCAATCATTGTTATGAGTGTTTTGCCGACAGTATGAAAATTGTGTAAGCGAAATTATTTTCCTTATGTACAAGACAGGGAGATGAGGCTCAGAGAGGTGATGTGTGTTACCCAGCAAGGTAATGTGGCGGCCTTCAAATTCTAATCTGTAAATGTCTGGCCCCAAAGTCGATGCTATGCATTGCCCCTCAGGCCCAGCCTTTACCTGTCAGTCTCATTGGAGGATATTGCTTCCTCATCAGACTGATCCTCTTAACATGAACATTCTGGGTCAGAGCCCATCTCACTGTGCACAGTGGGTGTGGAACCCCTGGTCTGCTGCTCAGGGCCAATCTTGGCAGCTAGTCATTGACTCCATCTTTGTGAATTCCACTTAGTGTGTGTGTGTGTGTACATTTAAATTCAAGCTTTACAGACAAACAAAGTGAACTCCCAGAAAACAACCTCTGTGTCTTCTAGCTTATGATTACTATGGAAGCACCTGAAAATAATGTGAGATTGATAATTCCTTTTGAAGATAGCAATATTTCCTTCTTATAGAATATCAGTTTATAGATTCAAACATTTTTTATTCATTGGAATTTTTTGACAATTTCATCAATGCATATAATGTGTTTTGATCACCCACACTCCTAGCATCCCTCTCCTCCAAGCTTCCTCTTCCCAGAAAGCTTATTGTCTTTCATGTCTTCTTGTGTTTTGTGACCCACTGAGTTAATTAGAGCTGTTTTCATATGCATGGGTTGAAGATTATTTACTGGAGCATGGGCAACTAGCCAGTGACTACATCACTGAAGAAAAGGACTCTTCCTGCCTCAGTAGCCATTAAGTGCCAAGGGGTCCTCAGGGATGGCTGGTTGAAGGGCTAGTTGCACACAGTCTTGTTCAGGTAACCCCAGGCACTGCTACTTCATGAGAATAATGGAATGGCAATTTCATATCCAGGAAGACAGCACACTGCAGCATGCGTGCCATTCCTCTGGTTCTTATATACTTTTGTACCACCATCTCCTATGATGTTTCCTGAGCCTTGGATAGTGTCAGATAGATGTCTCATTTAGGACTGTGCACTTGACAGTCATTTATTTCCAGCCTTTTGTCCAGTTTTGAATCTCTGTTGTAACTGCTGTTCACTGTAAAAACTTTCTCTGGCCAAAGCTGAAAGCAGAACAAACTTGTAAATAGGAATATAAACATTTAGAAGTTGTTTTACAACAGGCATAATTTTCAAAACAGTAATGCTATTCACTGTAAACCAACGCTTCTCCAACTCGGACTTATCACAGTGCTAAAGAAGATGGGACAACAGCATCCTCCCTAGGGTGTATGATCTTGTTTCATGGGATTTTGACCAGGCTTACAGGGCTAGGCATGAATTCTTTCCTACAGAGTGAAACAGCTCTCAAATCCAATCTTAAAGTGGTTGGTGACCTCTGCAATGGTTATGTCACGATTTCACCAATGGACATGTATTGCCTGTTAGGTCTGTATTGTAACATGCAGGGTCCTCAGCTACTCAGTGTAAGACTATTGACTTTTTCACCAGAACTATGACTATGAAAAGGAGACATAGAGAGGGAGCTCCTAGCTCCGTTACAGCTTGGTTTCTCTACACCCTACAACCGAAGTGTGTGGCGGCTTAAGCCATAAGGTCTTTCCAGTCATGAAATAGTTTTAACAGTGTTTGCTTTGGATCATTTGATATCTCTTCCTCCTCCTCGTTCCTTTTGAAGTTTTTAAAGACAGGATCCTCCATGGCCTGAAACACCCTATGTAGCACAGGACAGCCTTGAACTCATGCCAATCTTTGTGCCCCAGCCTCCAGTGCTGGGGTTACAGCTGGGAGCCACCATGCTTGCCTTGTGTTCTATTCTTTATGAACACTGAATTATTATAGCCTTGATCTTTGTCTTCCATATGTATCAGCTCCTCATGAATAATTCTAATAAAAGATCTCTTATTTTGACTCATTTTTCTCTTCTTTGTATTTAGGCATACAAGTTGAATTGTATATTATTTTATATACACAAAATAAAATGTAATTTACATGTAGGAAACAAAATTATAGATTCCAATAAACCAACAGCTAAGAAAAAGAATATTTTCAATAACATGTATTTTCTCCCAGTCCTACTCGCTTTCTGTCACCTAGAGGTAACCACAATACTGAATTCGTTTTTATAAATTTCATGTCTGATGATCCAGATTTAGTATACTATATGTGTATATATTCCTGTAAAATATAATGTACAAAGTGTTGTGTTTTTTTAAAAGAAAGAGGTGACCCAGCAGCTTGCTGCAGCTTGCTGCAGGTCCCCAGACCACGCGGTCTCTGCGGCGGGTGGGCGGCCAGACCACGTGGCTAGTCTCCGGGTCCCCATATGGGCTGTGCGGCGGTATGGATGGACAAAAGAGAGCCGGATAGGCACGCCATGCATGCAGAGTTAAACATTTATTAGATGGGTGATGGAAGGAAAAGAAGAGAAGATAGAGATAGAGAGAGACAGAGAGAGACAGATAGAGGGAAGGGGGGAGAGAGGGAAGAGAAGCAGCTGCTGCTCCCGTGAGAGCGGAAGAGGAAGAGAGCAAGAATTGGGGTCAGAGGCTGGAAGCTGGGAGTGGGCGTGGCCAATAAGAGGCCAAATACTACACACAGTACATATATACATAGAAAATATGCCTTGTTTTACTTCTTACATAATTTACTAGAATTAAAATTTAACAGTAATCTTCTGCTATTCACTTTTTTATCGCTTGTCTTTTTTCTATAGCCCATTCTAGAACAGGCATAATTTATTTCTATTTAAAATTACTCCACTGTATTATACCATCATAGCTTGTGTTGTTTTCAGTGATGAAACATGTTTTATTGAGTAATGAGTTGTATAACTTTGGGTTCTACATGAGTAGAATTATTTGGTAACAGGTTATTACCCAGTCTATTTTGGTGAATGTTGCTTGTCCACTTGGGAAGAATGTATGTTCTGTTGTTTGGGACTGGAATACTCCATCAATATCAGTTAACTCCAGTTGTTTGATGGTGCTATGCAAAATACTTGGCAATTTTTCTTTACTTGTTCTACAGCTTTCTGGGGAAAGAATGTTGACAATTTCTGGTTTTAATTGTAGACTTGTCAGTCCATGAAGAAGTGTCCTTAACTCATGATCATCCTGAAGTTGTCAATATAGCTGTTTTAGATGATTTATTCTAAGTGATGCATTTCTCTTCATTGTTATACTTTTAAACCAAATAACTCAATTTCTTGATTACTATTTGGCATGATACACTTTCAGAATACCTACGTTGTTTAAGTTTCCAATAGTAGCATATGGTTAGGTGATATTTTTCTATACATACTACCAATCTCTGCCACTTCACAGTTACATTAAAACCATTAATATTTAAGTAATTGTTTGTTAGGGCTCTGTCTGCTGTTTGTATCCTTCCCCCACTGTGTGTGTGTGTGTGTGTGACATGTTTTCTAACTCCAGGACCATTCATTTTTGTACTCCTAACAGCAGACATGGACCATGTTTAATAATTTTTTAATTTAGCAAATTTTGTACTCCTGCTTCTTGTTGTAGTAATGTTAGGTAAAGATCTCTGATACTATAGTTCAATCTTTTTTTTTTTTGTCTTCTTACCTTCTTGGGCTTTTGAAATATTTTTTCCTATTTCCATCTGATTTTTGGAGTTACACAAGAGTCCTTGGCGAACTTCTGTTTTTTCTTTTTTGTTTGTTTGTTTGTTTTGCTTTTTATTTTGACTGCCCTTATCTCTGTATAAAGTGAATGAGGACAGCTATTTCCATGGTGATGAGATTCCTTACCTGGGGCTATGGTAAAATTCTCCTTTATGGGTTTCTCTTTTATTTTTCACTTTAGGTTTATAATTCTCTATGGAAGCATCGCACAGTTTAAGCTTTATTTCCAGATACTTTATTTTGATTGCACTTACTAAATACATCTCAAAATGAATTCCTTCTCATTGCTGCTTAGCGATATGATATATGTATACATATTTTACTCTAGATACCAGATTATTCTTAACTCTAGTAACTTTAAAATTTATTTGGGTGGTTTTTGTATATAATTGTATCATTATTGACTAAGATTAGTTTTTGTTTTTTCATTCAGATATTCAGATAGCTTATTTGATTCAGTACTATCATCCTGGCTATGGTCTCACCTCATGTGCTGGACAGAGGCTCTATGGCTTTTGTTTGTTTTTTTGTTTTCTTTTCTTTTTTGTTATTTTGTTTTTATTTTCAGAGTAACCTGTCCTGTGTCTTATTTTATAGAAATTAATCCTAACATTTTTACACTGGTTTCTTCCAGGGTTCTGGTAAGAGACCTGTAGTACTTCTGAATGAGAGGTGTTTCCATAGGAAACAGTGTTTGGATGCTTGGTGCTGCTTGGGGAAGTTTAGGAGGGGCAGACTTCCTTGTTGCTGGGAAGTTGTTACCAGAGGCAAATTGCAAAAAAAGGCAATTTGTATCTGAGTTTTACCTCAAAATTGTAAAATTCCTTTGTTACTGCCTAATGATTGCTGAGTCTTGCTAGAAAAAAAAAAAGGTTCAGAAACGGTCCTTTGCCACATCTTTTCAAGTCCATCTCTGGCTGTGGTCTCAGGTAGCTGATAAGCTTTTTGTGCCACATAGAGATTTGTTTTTAATTTTTTTGTTTTTTTCCTGGAGTAAAGTTTGCTCCTGGTTTAATAGACTTTGGTGGTCTGTCCCCATCATTATGCGACCCCTATGGACCCAACAAAATTATTACCTAATGCCCTAGCCATCTTTGTAGTTCTAAAATAAGCCAAATTTAGTAAATATATATTTATCACATCCACTCCAATCCCCCATACATGTGTGTATATATATATAGGTATATACATAGTATGCACACACGCATACACACATACGCATGCGTGTGCGCACGTGTGCATAAATTTCTATCATATGCTATGTGCGCTTTACTATTTTTTTAAATGTATTTATCAGTGGAATTAAACTCAAGCTTCTTTTAAATATACTGTGGACTTCTACTTTCAGAATTAAATATACATTATTCACACAGTATAAACTTAGAGCCCACTGTGTGCTAGAACTTGTAGACTTAAGAGATACAACTCAAAGAGAAGCAGATAAAAATAAAAAGCAGATAAATAAAATGTGCCCTACATTTTATTTACTTGAATATTTATTAGAATTTACTATGAAAAATTTTTACTACTGGCGTTTCCTTGGAATATCATAAAATTATTAGCTCAGTGTCTATTGTGGTAATTTTCTTCTGTTTGTTTTAGAGCCTAGGTGTTTATTTTTAAAGCTGGATTTTGCTGTCTTGCTGAGAACTTAAGTCACTTATTCTCAGCACTTTGACCATTTTGAAACCACTGCAAAAAGAAGTTCCCTGCCTAGGACTGACAGCCATACAGTGCTATAGGTAGAAACATAAATATTTAGAAGGAAGTTTGGCAACATTACTATTTAGCAAAATACTAACAGTGGCTTCCCCAGGGCCTCTCAGCTCTGGGCTTTTGACTGCTTTTTTTTTCCAACAGTACTAGGAATCAGTTCCTGTCTGTGGATCAGGTCTCAAATACAAACAGAAAAGGGTTGGTTACTCCTGTAATGGCCATGTCTCCTAATCTTTTATACTTCATAATTTGTGGAGACTTTTTTTCAGTGTCATGAAATAAATTTCTTCATTTTCTCTATGTCTACAAAATATGTTTCTATGTGAATATATACAATGTATTTCACCATGGCTTTTTTTGAAGGATATAATATATCCAATTCTTTTGCTACTACCAACAAGGAACTTTGTACATAAATCATTTTGCACATGTGCAGAGGCATATTAGGATAAATCTTAGAAGCAAAATTATTGGATCAGATCAAACAGGGAACACACACACACACACATTCATTCATTCATTCATTTTGGATAGGCTACATATGTTACAAAATTTCTAAGAAACAAAGGAGTAAATTAGAAATAGAAAAAAATAATTCTTCCTTAAAGCTCTTTCACCAAGTTCCACTTCCCAGAGGCAGCCAGCTGTATCTTTCCTAAGATGGGCTATGCATATATAAATATACATGCATATAAGGATCGTGGACTTCCAACAGGGCAGGGCACCATGCCCTTTTTTAAGGAAGAAGGGGGAGGGAGAAAGGGTGGGGGGGTAGCGGGAGAGGACCAGGAGAAGGGGAAGAAATGTAAAAATTTTATTTATTTAATTATGTTTTTGAATGGGAAAAAATAAAAATAAAAATTAAAAAAAACATTTAAGAATAATAGAAAACAGGGAGCTCCCCTCCCCCAAAAAATAAGGATCGTTTTTCTTATGTTTCAGACAAAATCCCAGGGCACAGATATCAGAAAGTTTCTATTACTTTCTTGACCACAAAGTAACCCCATGGCTCAGGGAACGCTCCTCCTCTGTCTTTTGTGCTCTTTTGTTGTTGTGCTCAGTCCCACACAAACATATTTGTATGTTTTTTTCATTTCATGGGAGCGCTCCCCACCAACTCTTACAGTATACTTTGGGGAGAATTGTAGATATTTTATAATCTTAAATTTCCTTTGTCCAAACATTTCAAATGTGATCCAACTTAAATAGTTTGTAGACTGATGTGAAGAATGACTCTACAACCTTCTTTCTGCGTCTTCTCAGAGTACCTGTTATCATTTTTTTACTTTAAGAGTTTATATTTTTCCTGTTATTTCTCTTGTTTTACACCTTAGTTTGATGAGGTATCATCTTTGGTCGTAAGTAGAATTTTCTATGCCTGAAAATATCTATACTTTGTCATTTAATTAGGACCTGGACAGTATAAATATCTAATTTAGAAAGTATTTTCCTGAAGAATTTTGCAGGCAACATAGCTATTTTTCTTTAGTTTCATGTTTTTGTAGATACATCTGAAGCCATTGTAATTCCTGACCATGTTTACACCTGTTGAGGTTTAATTTTGGAAGTTTTAGGAACTATTGTTTTCTTCAGTGGGTTAAAATTTTTGAACACTGTGCCTCAGAGTGGGCACAGTTTCATCACTGTGTAGCATCCTGCCAATTTGGAAAATCATGTATTTTATAACTGTGAATCTTGATTTATTTCTTTATTTCTCCCTCCTGTTCCTCTTCCTGCTCTTCCTTCTCCTCTTTCCCCTCTTCCCCCTCATCCTCCCACTCTTCTTTCTCCTTTCCCACATCTCTGCTGTCTTTTTTAGTAAACGCTTTCTCCCTTTTCAGATGCTGGACATACTGAAATGGCCCTCCGATTTGATTACTCCTTTCCCCCCATCGTAATGAATCTATTACCTTTCAATTTTATAGATGTTCTTTAGCTTTATTTCACAGTCTTCTTTCTTGGTTTTAAAATGTCTCTATCAAGTATCCCCCCCCCCCAACGCGCATGCCACGTTCCTTTTATTCCAGCATCCCATGGCTGTTTCTAAAAACACCCATTCCTCACATCTCTCAAGAGATTAGCGATAACTCCTCTGAATTATACAATGTTTTTCTTTCTAATTGTCATTGCGTTATCTAAATTGTGCCTCCTTGCTTGTTCAGTTTGTCTTCCCTCAGCGTTTGTCCTATATATGGGATTATCTGTTGATTGTTAAGGATTGAGAACTACAGCTGGAAACCGAATTGGCAGTGCTGAGGCTCTGGATGGGTCGCCATCATCTGTGGACATCACTCTGGGGAGGCAACTTTTTAGTGTCTAACAACTCGTTTCATTCACTTTGTTTCCCCTCGTGGCTTCTGTACACCTTACTCTTCTTATTTTATTTTTCTAAATTCCTTGGTTGTTTGTGTGCCTTACCAGTTTCACTCCCTTGATTTTTTCTATTTAAAGCATTTCAATTCATACAGTTTTCTTCCAAGCTTCACTTTTCCTACATGCTACAAAGTTTCATGAGAGGGTCTTCAGTCATAAATATTCTGTAACTTTTGTTAGGAGTCATTCCTTCTTGATGGTGCACGATTTTGTGTTTGCTTTGTCTATGTATCTCTCTGTCTGTGTCGAGACACAGGTTGAGAACGGCTGCTGTAGTTCTTTCATTTTTTTATCTGCTGGGACGGTGACCATTTTAGCATAAACAACCATTATCATTAATAAAGTGTTTTTATGGAAAACCCGTCTTGCCTGATTTGGACACAGTTTGCTTCTTTCATCATGTTTTCTTCCTTTTACTTTTACCTTTGTCTTTCTGTTTCAGGCATAGCTCTTAGATGTATCACATTCTGATCAATCTGTTCCTTTTGTGCAGTCCATCTTGATCTATTCTAATTATTCAGATATTCGGACATATTTTGTTTCCTTTATTTTGTACTTTTTTCTTTGTTTTACTTTTGCCATGCTTTCTTTCCTCTCCCTTTGTTACTTTTATTTATTACCTTACATATATCTTTGTCTCTCTATTGGTTTGGAAGAAACTTCTTACTTGGTTCCTTTTCTCTTTGAGACTACCCTTAAAAAATTTAAATGTGTACTTAATACAGTGTAAAGTTAATTAATATTTTTATAATCTTTCCAAATAATGAGACCATAAAATAGTTTAATTTTAGTTATCTCTATATACCTTGCAGATATTCCCTTGCTTTAGTTTTCTCTTTATTGGCATCATAAATTATATACCTTATTATTGTTTTATAGAATCACCTTTTATTCAGATTTATCCACATGTTCATTTTTTTATTACACTCAAAGGATTTCTAGGTTAGAATTTCACTTTGCTATTTTATTTATTCTTAAAACACATCCTTTAAATTTCCTTTAGTATATGACTCCTTAGTTATTTTATTTGTTTTTATTTTGTTGAGAATTTCATACACACATATAATATGTTTTGAGTAAATCTATGCCTCTGCTCCCCATACTCCAGTTCCTCCTTCCCATGACCCATTACCATTTCCTCTCAATTTCATGTGATCTTTCTTTAAACCCATTGAGTTGACCTATGCTGTCTCTGTGTGCTAGGTGTGAGGCTATCTATTGGAGCATGTGTAGCCTCTTGGGGGCACAACCCTGAAGAAAACTCTCTCCCTCTCCCAGCATCCACCAATTGTTAACAGTTCTTCAGCTAGGAGTGGGGTTTCATAACCACTCTCCTACCAATGCTGAGATTTTATCAGGTCTTGTATACTACAATCATAGCCACTGGGAGTTCATGTGTATGACTGATCTGTCATGTGCAGGGCACATTGTTTTGCTTTCTCTAGCTCTTATAATCTTTCTGCCCCCTCTTTTATGGTGATCTCTGAGCCTTGGGCAGAAGGGTTGTGCTGCTGATGTTCTGGTTAGAACTGAACACTCTTTAGTCTCTTAGACTCTGAATTCTGACCAGTTATGAGTCTCTGTGCTAATTGTTATCTACTACAAAAAGAAGCACATCTAATGAGGGTTTAGAGACTCAGTAATCTATGGGTATAAAGATAAATACTTAGGCAGTTAAATACTATGTCCATCTAGCAGAATAATATTAGTGGTCCTCCCCTATGGCATATGACCCATACATGGGATTTAAGTCCAATTAAAGGTGCCAGACATGAGTTCTAGCTTATTGAGGAGGTCTTAAATCCAGTCAGAGAGTAATTGGTTACACTCATTGCACTCATGCCACTATTGCATCAGTGGGCATATCTTATAAAGTTACTGCCCATTACAGCTGGCAGGTTCACAGCTGGGCAAGACTGTTGAATGCTTTACTCCACCAGTAACATACACCACACATTCCAGTGCTATAAGAACTGCTCAGTGGGAATTAAGCTTTTTTGTTGGTACTATTTTGATTTCTCCATGTTCTATGACTCAGATCTGTGTAGTCTTCAGCAATAGGGTCTTACTATCAGGTTCTGGGGGCTAACCAAGAGAAATGGCAGTAGCTTTTAAAGTTTGGGGTCTTCTATGGGATGCCACTGATCAACAATTCAAAAGTAGGTCACCTATACTATACTTGGCACTTGGCCTTTTGCTCGATATCCTATCATCCTGGGAAAGGGATAATTCCATTGTTATGGGGCTATCCCTTTTAAGATTCTAAAATGTATTCATATATATATATATATATATATATATTAAAGATTCTACAGAAGTACATTTTCATTTGGCTTTTTCAAAGATCTTTAGTGTTAGTCCCTCCCCATAGTCCTTCCATCTCTCACCTCATTCAACTCTTCCTTCTTGCTTCATTATTCCCAACTCCCTCATTTCAGTATCTGCGTTTTATCTTCTCTCCATTGAAAACTCCTTCTTCATGGCTTCTAAGTTGTTTCTAACTTCTGTGAAAGCTCCAATTTAAATACATATCTCTAAAGAGCCATAGCAATCATCTACATGTAAGAGAGAAGACCAGGCATTCATCTTTCTTGGGTCTGAGTACTTCATTCCTAATTGTTATTTCTAACTCCATTCATTTACCTGTCTATTTCATAATTTCATTTTTCTTTACAGTTGAATAATATTCCATTGTGTATATATACCCACTGTATTTTCATTACATATTTGTCAGTTGATTGACATCTAGGTTGTTTCCATTTCCTGGTTATTTTGAATAATAGCAATGTGTAGCAATGAGCATAAATGAGCAAGTATCTCTGTTATAGGATTTAAAATCCTTTGGGAGTATGTCCAGGATTAATATAGCTGAATCATATGGTAGATCTATTTCTAGATTTTTGAGAAAACTTGATACTGATTTCTGTAGTGTCTGTGCCAGTTTGTACTCCCACAAACAGTGAATAAGGATCTGCCTTTCCCCACATCTACTCTACCATTTACTGTCAATTGTTTTCTTTGCTTTTATCATCGACATTCTGACTTCAGTAAGAATGGAATCTCAAAGTAGCTTAGATTCGCATTTCCCTGATGCCCGAAGATGATCAACATTAAAAAAAATTCTCAGTCATTTGTGTTTCTTCTTGTGAAAAATCTATATGTAGTTCCACACACCGTTTTTTATTTGGACTGTTCAATTTCTTGGTGTTTAGGATTTTTACATTCTTTGTGTGTTCTAAACACTAACCCGCTGTCAGTTGTACAGCTGGTAAAGATTTTTTTCCCATTCTGTAGGATGTCCTTCACATGATTGATTGTATTCTTTACTATACAGATGATTTTAGTTTCATGAAGTCCCACTTGTTAATTGTTGGTCCCAATTCTTGTGTTCCTGGAGTCCTAATCAGAAAGCCCTTTTCTACTTCTGTAAATTCAAGTGCATTTCCACTTTCTCATCTGTCAGGGTGTCAGCTCTTACACTGAGATCTTTGATCTATTTGGAGTTGAGTTTTGTACAGGATGAGAAACAAGAATCTAATTTTAATCATTCATTGAATTGTTCAATACCATTTGTTGAGTATGCTGTCTAATAATGTATATTAGAAAACTCCTACAGCTGAGCTTGTAAACACATTCAGTAAAATGTCAAGAAGCAAAATTAACACACACACACACAATTAGAACCTCCTGCATATAAATGACAAATACCAAGAAAGACATCAAAAAGTAATTCCATTTATAATAGTCTCAAAATAAAATAGCTTGATATAAAACTAACCAAGAAATAAAAACCCATGCATTGAAAATTCCAAAGAGATAAGTTTAAGATACCAAAAGATAGAATACTTCCAAAGCTCACAGATTGGTAGGATTAATTTTATGTGAATTGACCATCTACTAAAAGCAATCTATAGATTCAGTGCACTAGCCCATCAACATTCCATGCATCTCTTCACCAAAAGTGAATACACAATGTTAAAAAAAAAGCATAGCATCAAATACATCCTGAACAATGAAAACCCTGCTGGAGGTATTCCTGATTTCAAGTTATATTACAAAGCCATAGTAATAAAAATAGCATGATACTAGCATAAAAACAAACACACCGATCAATGGAGTAAGTCCTTAGTTATTTTACAATTCCTTTCTCTAATCTTTTTAACTTAATAGTTATTTGTAATGTTGATTCTGAAAGCTCTGATATCTGAAGTCTATTCTGTAGCTGCTGTCACCACTGTTCTTAGTTGCCTTTTGTTAATAGTGGCTTTTTGCATCTAAGTTTTCTAGTGTTTATTGTGTGCTCATGTTTACTGGAATACACTCCATGGCATTGTGTGAGTCTGAATGGAAGGATCTCATTCCACGCCACCACTTGTGCTTTCAGGAGAATTTGTCCTTGTGTGTGCACACACTAGTGCATGAACACATGTATACATATGTATGTATATGTATATATAAAATACATGTAGTTTGTAGATATTGTTTTATATGTGTGTGTATATTTTTAAAGATATTTATCCTGACTTTTATCCTTTGTTATATATGATATATATCAATATAATAATAATAATAGCAATAGACTTGGATGATGAAGAGATAGGTGTGCAGATAGGAGGTGTGTGAATCAATAACTTGTGTTTCACCAACCATACCACACTACTTGCTTAAAATCCAAACGAGCTGCAGACCATGTTAAAAAGAGTGGTGGAAGTAAGTGAAAACCTTGGTATGAAAGTAAATTTTGAGAAGACTGAGATATGACACATGGGAAGGGTGCATAAGGATTTTAACATTGTAATAAAGAATCAGAACCTCAAGCAGTCGACTTTGTCTATCTGGGAGCAAACCTCAGTTCAAAGAAGAGAACTATTTCAGACATCAAGAGATGTGTAGGGATAGTGTGGGCTGCATTTCAGGTACTAGGAAGGTTTGATCAGCAAGAGACATAACAACAACAACAAAATTATAAGTATATGAGACATTTGTCTTGAGCTGCCTTCTTTACAACTCCAAAACATGGACAATGAAAAATTCCCCAGAACAGCAACTGAATGTGTTTGAGATGGCATGTCTCAAGAGGTGTCACATGAAGAAATAAGCTGTACAATGATGACATTAAGAAACATCTCCATCCAGGTGGTGGTGGTGCATGCCTTTAATCCCAGCACTCATGAAGTAGAGGCAAGTGGATCTCTGTGTGTAGGAAGAGAAGGGCCCACTTGTTTGTCCTGGCCACCCGGCTAGCTTAGCCCCGAAATAACCACACAGAAACAGTACCAATTATATCACTGCTTGGCTTATTCGCTCTAGCTTCGTATTGGCTAACTCTTACATCTTAATTTAACCCATTTCTGTTCATCTGTGTATCACCACGTGGCAGTGGCTTACCAGGTAAAATTCCCAGCTTCTGTCTCTGGTAGCTCCATTACATCTCTCTCCAACTAAGTTCTGCCTATCAACAGGCCAAGGCAGTTTCTTTATTCATTAACCAATGAAAGCAACACATAGACAGAAGGACCTCTCATACCATCTGTGAGTTCAAGACCAGCCTGGTCTACAAGAGCTAGTACCAGGACAAGCTCCAAAGCCACAGAGTAACCCTATCTTGACAAAAAAGAAAAAGAAAAGAAGAAAAGAAACATGAAACATCCCTATCTACAGAAGGAAGTAAACTACAGAATACGGCAATGGCACTTGAGATACTTCGACCATGTTATGAGAATGAATGATGGCAGATACCCGAAGATAGCACTGTTTGGAGGAGTGCACAGAATAAGGTGAAGAGGAAGGCCCAAGAAATGCTGGATAGACATCAAAAAGGAAGACTGTGTAATCTTGGGTATGACAACAACACAAGTGTCTAGGACTTCCCAGGGTAGGAACAACCTGAGAACCACCATAAACGGGCTGCCTATGCATGCCTAAGCATTGCTGGGGCATAAATGATGACTGATTTATGATATATATGTATGTTTTAAAATTATTAGTCATATACTAGTTACTGACTGATACTGACTTGAGTTCTGTGAAATTCATTGCTATGTGATTTTGTCACTGTGTGGACATTATAAAGTATGTTTACACAGACATAAATGATGTGGACCTATACCAAATATGACCTCTTGACAACCAAGACACAGTAAGCAGAGTATAAGGTGTATGAGGTGGCTGTATACCTAACAAAATATATCATTTTATAAAGAACTTTTTAAACATAAAGGTCACCATGGAGTAATGATAAAAGGTAGATAATATTAAGTACATGACCCAGGAACAAGGTATTTATTATTACTATCAAGTATTGTATAATATGTAAATGGATATTTTGTGTTTTTGTGCCGTTAGCCTTGCAGTGAGTTTTTTTTAAAAAAAAAAAAAAACGGGATCACCACCAACATGAGTGATGTGCCACAGGAATGACATTAGTAGGTCATAGGAATTTTTCAAGTTATGTATGATGTTCAGGACCACGCTGTTGATCCTTTACAGCCTTAAACCACACTCTTGGTTAGCTGTTGTTGTGGAATGCATGATCATATTTATCAAGAGAGAAATCAGAGGATTTTTATGTTCTGAGGCTGAGAAGAATCTCTTATTTAACAATTTCTTTCTTTTTATGGTTCCTCTTTGAATGTATCAAAGGATGTTCATATGGTTTTATTCCTGTTCCTTTACTGAGTTCTTTCTTTTGCTTTGGGAGTCACACTCCCCACAGTGTTCACACACACGATGTTGAACTAGCTCATAGAGGTAGGTCTAGCCCATTCTGGTTTTCTCATGGCCATAACCAGAATGTTTTCTCTTCCTTACTACTGGTCTTCATGGGGAGGGTTAAGGTGAGAGCCAGTTAACAATGGGGATTCAACATTGTATTTCCTCAGATTTCTCTTCCCTGGGTACAGTGTTTATCTTCTTCTCTCAAAAGTACTAATGGTCATCTTTTAGCATGCCCTAATAATTTCATTGAAGGAATTTATTCAAAACTTAAGGAGTTCTGTCAGCTCTTAACAATCTTAACTATGCTCTTATTTCATGATGATTTTTAATTTTACCTTTTTTTCTGAGTTGTTTTATAAGTCTATAAGGAAACTTATGAAATACTTGTACTTGCTGGCTTTATGAGGACTACCGCTCATAATGTTGAATATCTTATAATATGCTGGAATGAAGTAACTGCTTTAAAAACAAGCGTAGTGGAGAAGTCAAAGAAGTAAAATTGTTGTGTAGTTTCTTATTTTGATATCTGTTTACTTTTTCCTGGGTTCCACTTTCATCCTCTTCAGCTAACTCACACAAGGCAGTTGCTCACATTTGCCCAAAGTCAGATCATCCCAGTAGCTTTGGCTCATCTCTCTCTAGCAGAGATGACAAAATTTAACCCCAAGTTCATGCTTATCTTTCCGTCCATACTGCTTGCTGCCTTGTCACTGCAAAGGGATCTTCACTCAGATTTGATTTCCCTTTTCCCTGTGCCGAGGCAGACCATGTGACAAGTTTTCATCGCAGAATCAAAACGAAACTAGTGTTGCCACTTCAATACCAGGGGTACTGAGAAAAGATGTGAACATTGCATCTTTTATTTTCCTATTTTTCAGAGTGGTGCAAAAGGCTGTGAGGCTTGGAAGGAATAGTAAAGCCAGAGAATTGGATCTCCCTGTCACAAAATGGAGAAAAGCAACTTACCTACCAGAAATGCCTACATCTGGCTGCTATTTAAGTCAGACACACACTTGCCTGGGTCCTGAAATTTTGAGGTTGATTTTTTGTAGCTGTCTCTATTACTCTAATGTACATAACCTAGGTATTCATTCTGGGAAGACCTATCTGTGTTTTAGTTGCTGGTCACAGACACTAGGAGATTATACGAGATGCTTCAAAGCTTCATGAGTGTGAGGATAGAAAGGTCTTCCATCAATCATCTTTAAAGCCCATGCAATTCTGAGTCACTGAGTGAAGGTTTTGGACACATAGCTTTATGTAGTTTTTCATTTTATTTCTTTAGTTTTGTCTTTGGCTGGAGGATACTTCTATGGTGCCATAATTAAGAAGAATTATTCCCATGTAGTCTAAAACATTTCTGTATAAGGACAGGAATTTCATTCTCTCTCTCTCTCTCTCTCTCTCTCTCTCTCTCTCTCTCTCTCTCTGTGTGTGTGTGTGTGTGTGTATGTGTGTTTATGGTATGTGTATGTGTACAGTATATTCATGTGTACAGAATGTTTGTGTGGAGACTAGAAGTCAACAATAGTCTTACCCTCCATTGCTTTCCACATTGTTATTTAAGACAGGGTCAGACTCTCAGTGAACACAGAGCTCACCAATTGGCTAGACTAGCTGGCCAGGGAGCTCCTAGAGTCCACCTGTCACTGTTCCCATTCCCAGTGCTGTAATTAAAGTGCAAGAAGCATTTTACAATGCTGTTTAGCTTTTACTTGGTGGGAGGTCTCAGTCCCGAGTTGTCATGCTTGCACAAGTGCTTTACTGGGCAAGCCATCTCCCCAGCTCCTGTATAACTTTTTGGAGACATTTTAGAAAACATTTTCTTTCAAAACTGAAAAACTTCTAAATGTTTTATATCTGATATGTTTTACTGCACCAAAAATTCCTTTTATTCAGCTTCTTCTAGTAACATGGTGCATGGTCTAATGCTGTGGTGTTTGAACCCTGCAAGGCTGCTGTCCAAGGATTTTGGAGGAGATTTTGATGAAGTGTGATGTTTCCCTCATTTTCTTCCTGTGCCTGAATGTGAGCCCAGTGGATCCTGGGCATGGATTTCTCTATGCATTCAACAGTAGTTCCTGATAAAAACTTTTGGAAAGTGCGACCTAACTCTTAGTCAGTTGTGGGCTTTAACTGTCAGTATGTGTAAACAGATGTTTTAACTGGATTTATCAGATCTCAAAGTCAAAAGTTAATATAAGCCAAGGGGGAAGAGGAGATGGAAACCGCACTCCATTTCTTGTTGCAATGATGGAAGGACTTTAGGGTTCTTTTTCAGACACTCAGAACTCACCCTATGGTCATTGCTCCTTTTGGGCTGAGTCGACTGGAAGGTGAAGGTGTGTGTGGGTTAAGTAATAGCATCCAGAATTGTCTTATGTCTGCCCACAGCAACTAAGTTACTAGTAAGTTACACAGTAACTAGGTTACTGTGGCTGGCCCTGAGATACAGCGGGTAGAGAGATAATGGAACTGATGAAACTTGGCATGTGTAGATTTAAGAAGGTACCCCTAGGTCTTGGCAGTTTCCCCTAACATCACCTACACACCACCATCACTGATGCAGGAGGAATCTTCGCTTTTGTCTGCCCCTTCAGGTTTACCCAATGGTTACCTCCTCTTCCATTTTAAAGGTTCAAATGTTTAACTCTTGAATATCTCCTATGAAAGCATTTCCCACTGATTTGACAGTATACGCTAGTTAACTGAAGTTGCAGAAAGAGACTGTTTAGCTCTTCCTTACAGCTGGGTTGGGAGACTCTAGTCGGGTTGATGTGAACACAGGCTTAAAGGATTTCCCAACTGGAATGGAATCAAAGACTGTGACTCAAGGTTGTTTAATTTGGGCAGAGTTCAAGGTTTTATTTCCCTCTAGTTGTTAGGGAAGAAGTTCTGATTAACTCTCACCCAGTGTTCAGTTTAGTTCTGATGGGAATCATGTATAAATAAGACCAGCAGCATCCAGAGAGTATTCCCTGAAACACACAAGCAGTGAGGGTTGGGCTAGCTGTCTGAGATATCCCCTGAAATTCCCCAGTGCAGCTGGATTTCCCCTCCTTTGTGGCACCCAGGCCTATCATTACTAGATCACTTTGCTCCAGGCCATGTGACAAGCATACTATGCGACAAACAACACAGTTGGAAGAAGAATGGAAAAGGAACTGCATTTTATTCTCTTTCATTCTTTTATCAGAAAGATTGTGTTATGTTAAATTCTGCCTATTAATTTGGGTATAAATAGACCCCCTTTTCTAATCCAGATGCAGCCATGGGTCCCACTGTACAAGGTTGGTGGTGCTCCGTTGTGTCTTGGGAGTACTAAGTTTCTACTGGGAAGAATGCAGGCAAATCAGCCCAGCTGAGATTACATAAAAGGAGAATGAGAATTGGAGAAAGTGTGTAATAGACCTCAATATCGTGTTGAATGTGATTTTTAACAAAAGCATCTTGCATTTAGCTCAGTGACTTCAGATCTTCAGGTAGTAGCTAAATGCATTTTCTTAAAACTTTCCCAGCCCTGGGCAGAAGCCATTTTGTAGGCAAGGTAATTCTTCTGGAAAGGCATAAAGCTGCTGAAATCAGAGGCTTACAGATGGATTTCAGATCCTCGCTGATTTATAGTTAGAATCTCAGAGGCTTGGGTCCAGCTAATGAGTGACTGGCTATCCTATGTGGAAGTTCTCCTTCCTACATCTAGGGAAAATGCCTTTTATCATGAAAGATCTGGTGAATTTTTGATTAATCTTTGTATTTTTTAAACTATGCTACAGCTCCAGCATCCTTGGACTCCAAAGCCTGCCAATTCATTCTGTATTTATCTTAGGCCCCGCTTTTCTTCTTCAGTGCTTCTCATAGTTGCTTCTCCTGCTGTCCTTAAATATTTTGACCTTGTAGAGAAGCATTTTTCAGGAGTGCTTTCATCAGATCTATGAGTTACCTAACAATAAAGGGCTTCATGGTAAATTTAGATTGAGAGACAGTGTGTACCACATTCCTCTCGTGGAAACTTGTGATGCTCTTTAATAGGATCTGAAGGAAAATTTTTTATATTTATTTAAGTGTATATATGTATAGCTATTTACTTAGTATCAAAGCATCTATTTAGTTTCCTAAGAATCACTAGTTTTTAAAATTTGCTTTGGGCGTTTTTACTATAATACCACAAATTGCAAAGCTTTATTTAGATCACTACCACATCCAAGTTATTGAGGAATAGGCATGGATCACAAAATCCTCTTAAAATACTTGTTCTTTAAGGCAAACATTGGAAGCACCAGATAATCATTTAAATAAAAACGAAAGGAGTCAGAAGTTTATTAAAGCACAGACTGAACTAACAGGGCTGGCTGCTGTCCACGGTGTAGAGGTGCTGAAACAGCGAGGCCCTGGGTGTTGTGTAAAAATGGGTCCCTGACATAGACCTTAAAAGTAACTGTACAGAGTGATTCATGGGATATCTGCATAAAAATCCTACCCAGTAAAACCACACAAGAGACAATGTGGTAGGATATGCACATGTGGGAATTAACAGACCTTGGACTTGATTTCTTTGTTCCCACTAATTGGATGTGTGAGCCTGGGAAAGCCATTTAATCTACCATGTCTTATTTATCAAATAAGATAATTGCATGAGATGTAAGCTCATTCTAAGTTCTAAAAGTTGTAATCAATAATAAGTTTCCAGGTAGGTCTTTGGGTGAGTACAGGATAAATCAAATGGTCATATATTTGCCCCAGGCCTTTGGGCTCCTCTGCTTCGCTTTTAATTCTTGGGAGATGATATACATCCGAGCCATATGTGTTACACTAATTGGCCCGAACACTGTCTCCTGTGCCAGAGACATACTACAGATTAGAGAAAGACAGTGCCGAAGCCAGCACTGCTCTAAGCGTCTTGGAATTGCAGCTACCTCTATTGAGAAGTATCTTCTTCCAAGAAGACCATTTTTTAACTATGTGTTTAGGCCACTTTAATTAATAAGCACTCTCATGTCCTAGACTCAATTCTAGGTCTTTGAAGAGGGGTTGTTGTGGGCAAAAAACTGACAAAATTTCTTACTCCCATGGAGTTTATGTTTTAGTGGAGGAAGACAGGCAGTAAACCATAAGATCAATAAATAAGTAACATATGTAGCAAAAATAAATTGTACAGCATATTAAACGATTATAAATACTATGGGCAGGACAAGAGTAAGGGATAGAGACCTAGTAATAAATGGAGTAGCTTTTGTGAGCCTCATTGGAGAAAAGAACCTTTGAGTACTGAGCTGAAGGAGATGAAAGTGACAAACAATGCTTATCTAGAGGAAGAATAATATGGTGGAGCGGATACTCAGTCCAGGAAAAGCATCTTCCTAGATCAGCAAGGGAACCGGTGAAGCTGGAGTAGTGTGGCTCAGCAGATGTGGTGCAAGATCAGCATCTGGCCTGCATCACCCAGCTGACAGAAGAGACCATTGAGCCTTCTAGGGCATCTTTGATGCTTTGCAGCAGGACAGACCAACTTCAGATTTTGTTTCCTTGTAGGAAGCCTCCTATGAGACTCCCTGCCTGGCCTGAGATGTGCAGCTAGCACCTGCGAATCAGAATATCCTCCCTTCCAACAATAAAGCATCCAGTCTTTGTGTCTATAACAGCTTCCCCTGTAATTTATGCTTTCTATGGTGAGTTTAAATGCTGACTCTATCATTATCTGAGTTTATTACCATTTCCATTTGCATATATTTGATGGGAGGAGTGGCAGAGATGGGAAACCTCTGGACAGATTCCAGGTTGGAAGTCTGCAAGTTTCTCATTACCCTTACTTCCCCTTTGTCTTGTGATTTCCTGGGCCAACGTCAGCTGTACACAAAGCTGTGACATAGGTCCTCAGTAGCTCTGCTGCCTGTGCTGGGTCTGCCTGCTTAATCCCTCCATTGTTTCATCCTTTATGACTTCTAAGAGACAGGACAGTTCAGTGGACTTTTCTTTCACCACCCCAATGAATCATTAATCCTGCTTCACAACTAAGAATGGAAATTTTCTCACATCACCTAGTCCTGATGGTTATCTCTTGAAGGGCTTGATTCTGCTTCTTTCTTCCTTTTATTTTGACATTGAGAGGAATTGTTAGTATTCAGAAACCTTAAAAATTAGTAACAAGATATGCAGCACCTACTCAGAGGGTCAACCGTTATCTCTAGTGCTCACTTATCCCTCACCATAGCTCTGCCTACTTTCTCTAAATCACCACTCTATACAGCAATCTATACACTGCCTTTTACCACACGAAGAAATATTCTGGTGACAGTACCATGTTGATATGAGTCTCCAAATTGTTCTTGGAAGCTAGGAAGTATCCCAAGCAACAGGCAGGGTAGAAGGAATTGTTGCTTGGTAGCCAACAACTTAGTTTATCTCACAAGTCCGTGATTTCCCCATTGCTTGCATTTTGAAATAGTGTGCACAGGTGCCCCCATTTGATTCAATTTCAGTGCTCATCATGATTTATAGTCCCACCGCATCATCTCCAGATCACTTTGCTGTTTGCCCTTGCCTGCTGAGCTGTGGTCTATGATTGGGGAGTCTGAGCCAGGCATTTTAAGAATTCAGAGTGAACAAACATGCCTGTCTCCCACACATTTAATGCAATCAACAATGAACCTAATCTATATTTCTTTGAAAAGTGACACTTTAAGCCTACAGAGAATACTAAGCTGAATGAAGAGATGTCAATTATTAGACACATAAAATCCACTGCAAAAGCTAAACTGAGTAAGGGAATTTATGACAACTTGTGATTTTTTACCCCATGTTATTGCCATAACTATCATCATAGTCATCATCATTGTCATCATCTTCATTATTGTCATCAATAGCATCCTCATCATCAGTTTACACAATAATCACCAGTTAGTGGATATTGATTATTTTGTCAGTTATACTGACAGGCATGGTGTAAGAATAGACTCTTAATTATATCAACTACCTTAAGAATGCAGTTCTTGTCTCCTTGGTACAAATTAAGAAACAAGATACCCCAAAGATTTGTGGAGGGTTAGTAACTTGTTCAATATCTTAGCCAATCACGTAGCCAAATGTTATAATAATCCGTATAGATAGTGTATTAATCTGACAAAACACTGTGACAAACATACCTGAAGGGAATAGTTTAAGGAAGGGAAGATCTATTGTGACACCAGGTATCAAATATTACAGTTCATGTGGTTGCTCATTCTAATATTTCCGGAGTATACTATGAGCAAAACAAGCTACCTACACTTGGAGAACGCTACACTGATTGCGAGTGCCAATGGAGGAGTCCAAACACACAGACACAGGACAGCCTCTGTGTCAGCTCTGGACAGAAATTCAAATGTTTTATTTAATGCAACCTCATATTGGAGTTAGCAAGGAAAATGCAAGGCAGAGAAATGACAATAATGTCAGCTCCCATTGTGCCTGGGCTAGCAGTTCTTGGAGGTGGTGCAGGATGGTTAGCTCGTGCACACAATTTGGGCCCTGAGCTTCTCCCCTATGCAGTCGGAAACACTTGAAGAGGAGTGAGCCTGAGGACCATTGACATACATGATGATGGAGCAGAACAGAGAAACACAAATAGAACTTGCAGCTTGTAGCTCCATACAAGGTGATAAGCCGCACACTAGCTGTGTGGGCTCTTTAACTCTTGCTAAGGCAGAGTTCCATACCCAAGGCCCATTTTTTTTTCTCAGTCAAGCAGAGACTGAAATATTGCATGCAGGAGATTGCCTTTCTAGGAGGTTGTGTCACCAGGAAATTTTCCTAGTGCATTAAGATAGAATCTTGCCACGTGCTTGCTATTCAGACACGTATGTATCTACTGCTTAAGCAAACTGTCTCTGTATCACCCTTAGCCCAACTTCTTCTCCCTTTGTTGAATTCTTTTCTCAGTCTTTTATACCCAACAGTCACGTTTGACTGGCTGTTAGGTAGGTGACTATGAACAAAGGATACAAAGACTTAATTGTTAAGTCTGAATCCCACCTACTCAGAGAAGGTTCCCTGTCACTATGCACATCGCTCCTTCCTCTGTGCCTGTATTACCCATTGTCTCTAGTTCCATCAATACTCATATTAGTATTCTGAAAAAATGTGTGCTGTGCATTGCTTGCTTATCCCTTACAGCCTTTGGCCCTTGGCAATATGGTTTTAGCCTTTGTTGAATCATTTGATCTTTCTAATAGTCTTATATGGTAAATTCTTTTTGTTCCCATTTTACAGACAAACTGAGGCACAGAGAGATCAGTTAGTTACTCAGGATCATCCAATTAGTAATTGGCAAAAGCCGGATTATGAACCTATGTATTCTTGATAACTGGCATCTGGGGCTTTGTCCCATCCACTTGTCAGTGCTTGGCCTTACCACTGCATAGCAGCTTACTAATTAGTGACCTCAAAGGTAGGATGCATATCCTGTGCATGTCTTGTTTTAAGCCTTGCCTCAGTACTTTGCCTGGCTCCTAATAGGCACCTATTAAACTATTTGATGAGAGGGTGGTTAAAAGATGGATTATCACTGGTGGACAGTGGAAGAACATCCAGAGCAAGCCATGCAGGTATGTGTCTTTGCTTTAAGATGCTTAGTGGCTGTCATGAGCCTTTCTCTCAGGGCACAGGGGAAGGGAGGGACACAGGAGAGAGATTGCAGGGCAAAGCCTTGCCTTACTAATGGATTGCTTTGAACCATTGTTGACACTCTCACTGGTCTAAAAGAAGAAGGAATTTCATGGACTTCTAACCTCAATTCTATTAGCATCTATAATCCTGCTCTGGTTTTCTCTCATTTGAATTGCAATTATCTCACCCTCTTCTGTCCCTTTTTTAGTTTTTCCATTGAGATACCTGTCAAATTTATCACAACAGTCTGCCTCATTCTCTCTCTCTTGCTCGCTCTCTCCTCCATGTTTGCCATCCTTGCTAAAGTTTTCTTCAATGGAGGCTTCTTGAAGGAATGATCTTGTTTAAATCAACTTATATCCAGTAAGTAGCACAGAGCCTGGGCCAACATGGGCTCTCAAGCCATGATTCTGAAATGTAAGACGCATGGCTGTCTCTGGATCTGTGGGGAAGGCGGATTAAGAAAATACAAGAATAAATAAACAGCACCTGAACAAATAACACGTGCAATTCAGGGGTGGATCTGTGGCTCATGGAAGCAAGAAGCCTTGAGGTCTTCTTTCCAGTCCTCTTTGCTCTCTTTCCCTCTTCCAGCTCCAGTTACCTGATAAGTGATGCAAACAAAGGCTTCTCCCAGGGCTGGTTAAGAAAGGCTAGGAACATGATTGGGCAGGGTTGGGGGCAGGGAATTGGCAAAAACATAAAACAATAAAGATGATTTAATTTATATCTGATTGCAGCAACCAGCTGGATACGCCATCCATTATCATACCCTAGAAGTTATTAAAGAGCAGCTCTGTCATAGGCACCTTATTAGCTAGGGATTTATGGGGCACTGAGCCACGGGGCTGGGGGTATTGCTATTTTACTCACAGCATCAGATGTGGGTGCAGACATGGTGTTTGTCTGTCTGACAGACCTAGCTCTTCTCATGCTTTCACAGTCTTAGGGCCTACACAGCCTCTGGTTCAGAAACATTTTGGTTCTGAAACATGCATGATGGTAAAGAATTTCACTAACTGGGGCTTCCATCCATGTTGTGTGTGTTTTAGCACCTGTAACTATCATCTTATTACCCAGACAAAAAACATTCTTGGCTAATTTAAATATTTCTGGAGTTTTCAGTATTATATTGTGCCTCCTTTGATAAAGCCTCTGGTTTTAGCTGATTTTTTTTTTAAGAAAAAAGGCACTACATTCGATTTCGTTTCAGCTAGGTCTTATGGTACAGCCCGAGAATCTGAATCCTTCGATCCTTTGGTTTATGCTTTTTCTCTCCTCCTTGAAGTACCCTTGCAACTGGCTGTCAGCCCTCCCTTAAGGAAACTTCTAGTTTCCTACCACTGATCTCTGGACTTAATGCGAATAAGTACGCTTCTCTTGGATGCCTTGACATTAAAGGCACATTTCTTTTTAACACAATCAGATGCTTTACTCATTCCTTGAAGCAATTTATTCCTAATTATAACCAATTATAATGTGTGATACCAGGAAATAAAAAACAAATTACATTTTTAAATTTGAAGGCTGGGAAGGGGAAAATGACACTGAGCAATCATGTCAATTTTTTTTCCCTTTGAAGACCAGATTTTTAAAGAACTAAGAGTTTCCACATTTTGATCCCTTGAAGTACCAAAGTGACAACACAGGCAGGAAGAGATGACACGCGGAAAGTGGCAATTTAGTTATTTACCCAGAAATGCAGAGTTGGGTGTTATTAATGAGCAGCTAGATCACATTTGACATTTTACAAAGTGACTTACAATTGCACCTGCACTTGCGCGCACACACACACACATGTGCAGAGACTGCCTGGTGATGAGAAGGAGGGAAGAGGACAGAATTGGGTCTCTTCTCAGGGGACTCAGTGAGTACAGAACAAGAAAAGTACAATGTGAAATAGACCACCAGGAATTAAATCCACAAACTATGAGAGATAGCTGCGCTAAGTTAATATGCACACACGTGAAGTCTACCTATTTACACGTGCACATGCATGAATAGATTTATGTCTTTTGCAGTTTTTCTGCCTTTGTTAGGATTTCTATTGCTGAAACAGAGCATTGTGATCAAAGGCAACTTGGAGAGGAAGGGGTTTATTTTATCTTACAGCTTGTGATCCATGATGCAGGGAAGTCAGAGCAGGCAGGAACTCAAAGCAGGAACCTGGAGGCAGGAGCTGATGCAAAGGCCATGAAGGAGTGTTGCTTACTGACTTGTCCTTATGGCGCGTTCAGCCTGTTTTCTTCTACCATATGGACCGGAAGGTCGCACCATCTGCGACAGGATGGTCCCTCTCATATCAATGACTTATTAAGAAAAATACCCTACACACTTGCCTAAGGGTTCCACTGGGGGGAACATTTTCTCAGCTAAGATTGTCTTTTTCCCAATGACTCTAGCCTGTGTTGATTTAACATAAAAACTCGCCTACACAAACTCAGTAGGCTTAAATAGCTGCTGTTATATGATCCGAAGGCTTAAGGAGTCAAGGTGCAATCCAAAGCAGCCCTGCACTTTAGAGTGCTAGCTTTTGTTGTCCTCACTTGACTACTGAGTTTCACTATCTCTCAAATGGCATCCAGGTGGAACTCTATAGATTTGTGTTTCTTTCACAAAGCGTGTATCAAAGCCTACTTAAAGTTGAAAGGAATTCAAAGACTGTGGGTCTGATCATTTCTTCCTAAAGATGGTCAGGGCCAGAGAGGAATAGATCTGCTAAAGTCCCCATGACTGTATGTATGTGTGTGTGTGTGTGTGTGTGTGTGTGTGTGTGTGTGTGTGTGGTGAGAGTATACATATGGAAGCAGAGATGGATGTCTGATGTCTTTCTTCTGTCACTCTCAATATTTTTAGAGACAGAATATCTCACTCAACTAATATTCATTAACTTAGGTAGGCTACCTAGCCAGTGAGCTTTAGGGAACCTTACCTGTCTCTTTCTCCCCCAGGTAGATGCTGCCATGTCTGGTTTCTCATGTGGGCTCTGGACTGATGTGGAATCTGAACGTAGACACTCATGTTAAATGGCAGGGACTTTACTAAGCTATCTATCCTTCTTATGGCATTTTAGTGCCTAAAAGCATCATAGCTCTAACTACAACTGCACAATGTTTGATACACCTCAAGGGTACCCAGATGGCACAGTGATGCTGGTGATAGAGGAGATGATGAGTGTGGGATACCCTCCATCACATCTACCCCCAGAGATGACCTTTGATGATGATGGAGAATGTCCTGAAGTTTGAATCAATAGCCTTGCTTACTTCTTTTGAGTCCAGGACAATCAGATGCATTGCTTCTCTCTAATAGATCAGGAGTTGGACTCCTGACTGTGGGGTGTATAGTAAGCAGCAGAACTCCCCAAGTGGAAGTTTCATCCATTCTGAGAATTCTGAGTGTACAATATATGCAAGTCTCTTTCCCTGCATTGGAAATGCCACAGAGAGGTAACCATCCCCCCAACCCCCTGGATCTTATTTTCTGTCAGAGAGATGGGATCCATAGTCATTACCGGGTGCAGATCTAGAGCAGCTGCTCTAGTCATGGGGTGTCGGTCCCCTTGATTCATCAGTTTCCAGCATTCCTTCCAGATATTGGTGTACCCTAAGCCTATTGACTTCTCTGTGAGAAAAATCTGACATCTGTGATATTTGACTATGTGCCCCCTGAGCCATAACCTTGCCATTTAACAGTAGACCCTGCTGGCTCTTTTCAGTGAGAAGGGCAAACATTTCAGGCCTCCAAGCCTATGTGGCCAGCTGCAGTTGCCAGTGCTTATAGGATAAAATGAATTAGGGTTCTTGATCAGGATAGATGTATGAAAAGACAGATTTAGTCTGCATGGGGAATACTGCAGGTCACAACTGAGCAATGTCAGAGGTGCAGGGGCTGGGGAGGGAAAAGGCAGCTTTAATCGGCGAGAGTGATTATGGAATCTAATTAGCTTCTCATTTTCATTTGCAGAAGGAACATTCAATTCACTTAACACCACTCTACAGGTCTTTCTGCTCTCAGCTGTACCCAAGGGAAAGCAAATTCCAGTATAATAGGACATTTGGACAGCAGCAGATCAGAGGGAGAGAGAGAGACCCAGAGAGAGAGAGAGAGAGACAGAGAGAGACAGAGAGAGGCATAGTCTGCTCTGCCTCTCAGAGCTTTGTGGCCCAGGGAACACTGCCTTGCCCTTGAGGACCCTGGGCTCATCTGCTAAATAAGCAAAGAAAATTAAATCACTTAAAAAATCTCTTTAAGTCCAAAATACTGTGTTTGACTTTTGCTGTGTATTGACAGCCTGCTTTATTACGCTACCAGTTAAATTGTGAATTGTGGGAATTATTCATCACAGTTCTACAAAGAAGAATTTGAGTTTCGGTGTCAAGCAGGACTGGATTTTCATGGTGTCTCTACCTGCTTACTCTGGGCTATTTCCTTAATCTTTCAAATACTCATTTTATAAAACTAAGACAGTAACATTTGTTTATAGAATCACTTGTGAATTAAATGGACTAATGTATTCAAAATATTTTCACCACCTTTGGGACAAGACTCAGTGAATATTTAGCCGTAATGATCTACTGATCATGTTTACTATAAAGTTTTAGAATAACTTAGATGCTTTCTCTAATGTAAGAATGTATTATGGGGATGGGTTTCCTGTTAACGAATTGCTTGGATGATATGCCTGGAGAAGTTTAATGGTGGGAAGCTAAGTAATGGAGCAAGGCTGAAATAGCTGCATGGAAATAAAGCATTTAATGTGGGAATAAATGAAGTTGCCACCCAGAACTAACAGCCAGAGTTGTGGCTGGGCTGTAATTAATGAATACGCTAGCCAAGATTTATAAGGATATTTTAAGGAGTAACTGCACTGCATGGAGTTCTGGGTTTTATGCCTGGGCTGAAGTAAGATCAATGGGAAATCCATTAGGTTAAGATTTAGTGATGGGAAGGAAGCTTCCCCCGCATTGGGTCTTCCACATGTGGCCACCAGGGAGGGTTTCTTTGGGGTAAAGAGTCAAAGAGATGTGGAAAAGGATGTTGAGATCTTAGGGAGAAGAACAAAGAATGAGCAGCTGTGCCTCTACTCCTGATGTGGAAGATGGAGAAAGGAGGTGCTGAGTCCACACATATCCAGGTAGCCCTCAGGGAGTACCAGTTAGAACTGCACTGAGCCTTGTGTGTATCTCATTGCCAGAACCTGGGCGCACTCTAGATGCTTGAGCTGGACACTTGAGATGACATGTCAGTAAACTGTGAGCTGTTTCTGGGGGCGAGGCGGGTGGCTATCATCAGTGACATTCATCCTTGGTTCAAAGCACGTCCATTTGTAGCCCAAGTACCTTGTATATGTGAGACTTTGCTTTGTAACTTGTGGAGTTTTCATCATCACCTCATCATAAGACATCTGGGGTTTATCCTATTTACCCAAGAGTTCTGCAGTGGGATTTGGTGATTAAAAAAATCATATGTACAGTCAGTTCCTCTTTGCCTTTTGTTCAGGGAAGAACAAAAGAACAGCTTATGGCTGAAGCCCCCTTGCTCTTGAGTTCCAGGTCCAGGATCTAAAACAGATATTAGCTTATTTGGAATCTTCCATTTTCCCTTGGTCCATGCTTAGCACTTCTGTACCATATCAGCATTGCTCATGTCATTCTTTCTGCTTGGATGTCCTCTTAGAAGCCTAGCTTTGGAATTCACCCCTAGTCCCTCAGTAACCTTAGGTGTGTATAACCCCAGAACACAGTTTATTCCTTTCACCCGTGGCTTAAGAATGGGATTACTCTTATTGCCTTGCTTGCATTTTGTAGGTGATGGCCTCTCCATTTCATGACTCTCATTCTTCAATCTAGCTGCTAGGTATTTCTAAGTTTCAAATGCATCCTTTAGCTTTGTTTTCTGGATATGACCTTATTTTTCTTCTTCTTCAGTGATGACTTATTCATGAGCAGAGCTCCTGGTAGTGACCCTTAATATTTCCCCCAGTCCCAAGGATACACTCCTTGTATTTGTATGAGATTTTACATGCTATTAATAGTTATTAAATAATTATTGTTGATTGGATACTAACTTTGTATAAGGTTATGTGTTGGATACTGGACACATTATCTCATTTTATGCTAAATTATAAAATCATACCTTTAACAGAAAAACTAAGGCCCAAGAAATTTTGGATGCTTGCCTAAGGTCACACAATTAGTAGGCTTAACCATATCTACCAGAGCCTGAAGCCTATCGTTTAATAATCACACTGTATTTTATATTCAAGATCTGATTTGATTCCTTCAGTAATCTTATAAGGTAACTGTCATTATCCTTAAATTACAAATGAAGAAAAACAGGCCCAGAAAAGTTAGGTGACTTGCCTAAGGCAATCCAATTATAAAATAGAAAATTAGAGCATGAATACCAGTGTTTGGATTCTATGTTTAGTTCCTAATCCATCCAGGATGCCAAGGCTCCATGTGTTTTCCCCATTACCACCACATCCCAACTCTGACATAGTATCAATTCAGGTCCATTTCCTTCACCTCATCTTTCTCCACCTGAGACGCCTTTGCAAGAAAGAGTTATGAAGGGAGTGTGATCTGCTTCTAGAGATGGAAGGTCTAAGTGAGTCAGTCCTATGTCAACCGTTTTCTCTGTGAGGGACAAAGAAGATGGCTGTGTGGGTTCGTTTTGCCACCATGTGTTAAGAATAGATAATCCTTGCAAAACCTACTTGTCTTCTCTCTGAAAACTCGGGAAACTAATTGCATAATGTACCAGCCATTTACTGTGACGAATGGGTGTTTATTACATACTCACTGAACACATACATAAGTTTCAGGTGCCATTTGTTCAGACACAAATAACTAGAACACAACAAATAGTGCTGAGGACCCAGGAACAACCAGGCCACACACTCATCTTGTCGAATCGTAATCAGTGTTCAGGGAGGGTAAGAGGGAGTGAGGCGTGCTAAGGTTACTGCTTGACATTATCATGTACTGGTGGCCTTTTCTCAACTTGACACACACCTAAACATTTTCGGGAAGAGCAAATCTTCACTGAAAAAATTCCATCACATGATTGGCCAGTAGGCAAATCTCTAGGGCATGTTCTTGATTAATCATTGAAGTAGGATGGCCCAACTCTTGTAGGATGGTGCTACTCCTAGGCAAGTAGCCCTGGATGGGCATAAAAAAGAAGGTTGAGCTAACCATATCTTATCTTTAGTTTCTGCCCTGACTTTCTTTGACGATGGACTATGATGTGGGAGTGTAAGCAAATAGACTCTTTCCCCCTTGAGTTGCTTTTGGTCATGGTGTTCATCACAGCAATAGACACCTAAAAAAAGAGTTTGAATATTTTTGTCCTCTAGACTCATATTTTGAACATTTTATTCCTCATTAGTAGCACTATTTTGAAAGATTCTTGAAACTTAGACCACTAGTAGTGTGAACTTCAGGCTTGATTTGTTGTGAGCCCCTTACTGTCTCCACTTCTAATGGCCACGGGGTTAAAAGTCCCCTCTACCACATCCTCATGACACCACCATGCTGTTCTGCCTAACCACAACAATCCTTATCATTTAAAGCAACAGACAAAATAAATAATGTCTTCCTCAGGTGCTGGGGAAATGGCTTAGCAGATAAATACTTGCTGTGTAAACATGAACACTTGAGTTCCCACTCCCAGCACTACTCAAATGTTGGGTGAGTATGGCAACACACCTGTAGTCCTAGTTCCTGGGAGGCAAACACAGGGAATCCATGGAACAAACTGTTTATCTATATTGGCTAAACTGGTGACCTTGCCTCAACATATAAGATGTAGAACAATAAAGGGAGACAACTGATGCCCACTTCTGATCTCCACATGAACATGTACACATATACCTTCATACATATATATTCCCACAAACATGTGAGCTAATACAAAAATGTGTATTATCTGGAGAGTACCAAAGGGCAGCATGTGTGGCAGTCATCCCTCTTTTTCCAGTACCTGAAATAGTACATGGCACACAGACACTGTCCACAGATTAGATGGAAATGAATGGGGAAAAAAACAAAAATGATGATATTAAAAGAACCAAAGAATCAGTACATAAGACTTTCTTGGTTAAGGATGGAAAAAGTCGATCAGGAAAAGGTTGTGAAAATGAGGTGATATTTAGGTCTGTGGAAATGAGTAGGAATTTGTTTTGTAGAGAAGGTTAAAGTGAGAGGGAATATTTTAGATAGAAACAATATGGCATTCTGAATGAATGGGACTCTTGAGAACTGCCATCAGAAAGGAGCTGGGACAAGGTTATAGAGAGCCTTTATTGTCATGGAATAGAGCTCAAATTTGCTCTTTAAGTGATGAGAGTCACAAAATGTATTAAGTGGAACAGCAAAAGGATCAGGCTTATGTTTAAAGGAGTGTGGGACTGGAGGCAGGGCTCTGTGGAGGGTGGGAGGGTGTGGGCCAGGTGCACTTCTTCACCTTGTAGTCACTTCTATGGGCATGCAGGTGACACTTTGATAGATGAAATGTGATTGATGAAGACTCTTTTACCTGAGATGAAAATTTGCAATGAAGAGAAGTGGGAAGAGTAGGAATGAGGAGATTGTGAATTTCAAATATGTCATGTTGAACTTGAGATGTCTTTGGGACATCCAGGTGGATGTACTTAGGAGACAAATATAGGACTGGATATTTTGGAAAGAAGTGTGATCTAAGAGTTTATATTTAGAAATACCAACATATAGGAATTTTACACTGTGAGAATGAGTGAAGTCACTTTTGGAGAGGCTGGAAGGGGCTGGAAAATAACTTCTGGAGTTAACCATCTCAGAGGCTGAGAAAATTATCCAGAGTATGATAGCATTCTCTTTGTGAAGAAGTTTCTTCTCCTAATGGGCTGAAAAGATCTATTTTTAGCTCTGATTTGGTGAGTAGGAAGTCCTGAGATAGTTTTTACATTAAATTAAGTGTCTGATTGCTTTATAACTAATACCAGCAAGATCAGTTCAGTTCAGCACCCTGGCCAGAGCCACAATCCATGTGTCTGGATTCTATGCTAGATATTAAAGGATTTACAAAAGGGCTGAGTTCTCCCTGCAGGGCATTTCCACCATTGTCGATAACAGTCATCAAGCACATGAGTGTCTGTAATGCAAGGTGGAATAAAGACTCATTTACATTGAGAAATTTAACACTACAAGTGTTCAAAAGATGGAGCAATTAGTGCTTGCTGAGGTCAGGAAATGTTTGATAGGGAAGGTCATCATGAAGGAAAAATACTGCTTATCAGCAAAAATAGGGGTAAGTAATAAAGGAAATGATAAAAATCAGAGATGAGGGGTACAAAATTAGGCTTGTGGGGGAAACACTGGGAAGCTAGTCTGCAAAGATGGATTAAGACCTTGAATGCCAGGGTGGAGGGATTATAGTTTATTTCATAGTTTGAACAGCCCAAGCCCACTTTCAATAATATTTCATAGGTCAATACTAGGCCTTCCCCAGTGTTAGAACAAATCTGTGTTAGAAAGTGTTATCTTTTTCCAAGGAGAAAGTTAATTGATTGGCATTACAGAGTCATCATCTATGGCCAGCCCAAATTGAAAATCTACTTCTGAAGACAGATACAGTTTGTGTAGAATGGAGCCATAGCCCTGATTCCCATTTTCTGAGATCTAGATCTGAATTTTCTTAGCACACGATTCCCTTGAGGGGACTGCTTTTGCTTTTCTCGGGAGTCATTTGTTATCTTAAATATTGGCATCTTTGAGATAAGAGTTTTCTAAATCACATTTACAGAATGCTTGTAAACACTCCTCATGTTTAGAACAGCTTTCTTCATTGACCTTGTGCCATTGATGTGCTCCAAGCTACTCCAGGGCTTTAAATTCCCCACTGCTTTGCCATGGAAACATCCTCCCAAGTCATAACTCTTCCCTCTGCCTGGGCGTAGGCCTTAAAGGTTTATGTGATGGCTGGCAGAACCAGTCCAACAGGATTTTCAGTAAAACCTGAGCTGCCATAGGGATACAGTATTTCTTTTCCTAATTGCTCATAATTTCATCCTGTTTCTTAGAACAGCAATTGAAGATGACATTACACTCCCTTTTATGTCAGTTGATGATGCATAATTCTCTCCGGGAACAACCAATGACTATATTTACTAACACATTAAAAAGCATGGATGTGTATTCAGTCCAGAGCCATTTCTATACCAGTATTTTATGTGTGCATCAGATGGTGGAATGTTGTAAGGGGGGTTTTACTCTTATAAAAGCACCCTACTCTTGCAGATAAAAGGTATGACTAAAGGCTTGTGAATAAACCAGTATGTTGTTTATTCTTTGTTTGTATCATGCCCTATGAACCCTTGAACTGTTGACAAAGGTTTTCTGTCCTGCCCAGTCCTGCAGCCTTTAAGTACCAAAAAAATCACACAGAGGTCTACATTAGTTATAAACTGATTGGCCCATTAGCTCATAATTCTTACCTATGTTAGCTACATGGCTTGGTACCTTTTTCAGCGAGGCAGTGACATCTTGCTTGCTTTGTGTCTGGCTTCCTCTGTGTCTGGGTGACAACTGCAGACTGACACTTCCCTCTTCCCAGAAATCTTGTTGCCCCACTCTACTTCCTGCCTTGCCGCCATGCCTATACTTCCTGCCTGGCTACTGGCGAATCAGCATTTTATTAAAAATAATACAAGTGACAGGATAAAAGACCACTGTCCCAAAGCATCAAACTGGCTTCAGAAAATCATAGTCTGCTCTTTCCTGCCTTGCTTTGCACTTGTGGTCTAGTAGAGACCCCATTTACCAGGTTTCTTAGTCCTTTGGTCATTGCTTGGATTTGGCCAGTAGTCTGCCCGTAAGAGACCAGAGGATGTGGGAAACAAGCCATAACATCTCTTGTTTTAGTGTGCTGCTTCTGTGAATTAGTTCTCCCTTACTGTGACTGTCCCTGAACTTTTCTAATACCCACTCTACCACTTGTTCCTTAGGCCCTCCTGCCTGGGAAGACTAATGGCTTTCATCAGTGACAAAACCCTGAGCCCCTCAGTATCCTCATTCATCCAGCTATTGGTAACTTCTTCAACATAGGTCTCTGCATGCAAGCCTTTTGGGATGAATTCTACTCCCATTGGGACTGTGATGTAAACACCAGACACCTCAATGCCCAAAGACATTATTTAGTAGCTGAGATACCTGTTCACCTTAGTGATAACCAACCTGGACCTTTCTTTAATGGCCATCAAGGGGCCCACTATGGAAATATCACTGGAAGTAATTAATTGCAGAAAATTGAAGCTTACTTCTTTCTCAAAAAAAAAAATGAAGCCAGGATATGCTACTTTAAATGGAGACACAATATATTGTACGTTTTATATGCCTAGCTTATGGGAACATATAGCTGATGAAGTCTCAGTGTGAATAATGTATGCTCCAGTACAAGAAAGGTCAGGAGAAGCATAGTAGATCAGCCTCATGTGAAACAGCAAGATCTAGCTCCATTCTTAATTCTTCCATTATGAGAATTTGGTCAATACAGTGCATTTTAATTTTATCATTTCACAAGTTTACCATGACTAGTCAGAAAAAAAAGATCTTAACATGTTGTATTGTATTATTAGCAATGAGGGGTAGATTTTGTTGTTGTTGTTGTTGTTGTTGTTAATGTGAAAAACATATATAGTGTGGAGCCAAGTGAATTTTTTGGCTTGAGGCTATATTTAATGTGGCTCATTGGAATACAGAGCTCCAATGTAAATCATCAAACTATTTTGCCTATTCAGTGTCCTGTATACAGAGTGTGCCCATGTGTATATGTCGGCTGGGTTTATATTATGTAGATTGGTTCAGACCTAATTAACATTTTAGAAGTATTGGGTTAGACCAATACATCTATGTGACTTTTCCTGTTTCAGTTGTATCACAGTGACACTAGTGGATAGATTTTGATGTTCAGAAGAAAAGTGAAGAGTGAAGGGCAATTCCCACTTGGCTTCCATAAAAAAAAAAATCAGTGATGCAAATTGTACAGGGGCCTTGTGACGAATAATTCTAGAACAAGGATCTAGTAGTAGAAAGGGCTGGGAAATTTCTTTCCTCTGTCCCCAAGAAAATAAATGGATATAACTTTGCGGCAGATGGCCATGTAAAAACTCATTGGTGCTAAGAGCTATTGAGGAAATCGTTGTTTTCTGTTCATCTCTCAGCTCTTAGGACCAAGCGTGTTCTCATCTGCTATGGATGATGAGACTTGAAGGCTCTGGACGTGCTAGGTAGCAGAAGCGATAGAGGTTCTCAGTCTGTAGAATGGGTATAAATGACAGATTGTTCCACTACAGGAAGTCCACTAATACAAAGCTTCTTGACATTTAGCAGAGTGGGAGGGGGACCCTTACATGGTCTTCAGAGATTAAGGGAAGTGTCCTAGGGATATGGGGTTCTTATAGCAGCTAAGGCGGAGAGGGGGCGCTGTCAGCCCATCTTATTGATTGTGGAGCCATGACCACCTGCCGTCGGAGTCAGAACTAGGAATGAAATCTCAGGAGTTGTCATCCAGGAAGAATCTTAAACTTGATTTTAAAAAAAAAAAGCCTTGAGTAGGTCTGTACCTTTAAAAAAGTATGTTAGTCCAACCATCTTTTACAACTTTCTTTAAGCAATAATAACATTTACATTTGAGATATTGCAAACTGAAGATCCTAGATTTTGTTTGATCTTTTATTAATGATACATTTTTTTATTTATTTATTTTTTCCATACATTGTTTTGTTTTATTTTTTCCATTCAAGAACATAATTAAAGAAATAAAATTTTTTTTCCTTTCTTCCCCTTCTCCCAGTCCCCTCCCACTACCCCCCCACCCCTCCTCCCTCCCCCTTCTTCCTTGAAAGAGGGCATGGTGCCCTGCCCTGTTGGAAGTCCAAGGCCCACCCCCATCCC
>PVIU01016300.1:0-45413 GCA_004026605.1 Ondatra zibethicus
GAGGGGGTAGAAGGATCACCAATTTTAGCCAATGTGTTGGATGGCGCGGTCCAGCAATCCTTTAGTTGGAAATGCGAGAGAGGCTGGTGAAGGTTTCAGGTTCCCAGGGTTCCAGCACTCCTCAGACTGCCATCAGACAGGGGGACATGCCAGGAGAGCCTGCTGAGTCACATGGAACCAATGATATGATTCTGTGCACAAGAGAGACCTTGACAGATGAGAGCCCATGGCAAGTGAGAGACAGACATGCCAGGTAGACAGGGCTCATGTGGGAAGTTTTATTATGAGAAAAGGAGGAAGAAAGGGGGGATAACTGGCCTCTGGGGAGCAAGAATGATATAAGAGAAGAGAGAGATACAGAGAAAGAGAAAGAGGAAGAAGAGGTAGAAGTGGAGTTTCACCTTTTAAAGGGACAGGGTCCTGCCTGCACTGCATGCAGAGATGACACAGGGGTGACACACTCTGATGGTCTCCAAGGGGCAGGGCCAGGTGCCTGGTTACTAATGGGGAGGATATATCTACTCCTAGAATGATTCCCCTGATGGGTTGTCTGGCTCCAAATGGTCACCTAAACTGTTGTGCATAGAGGGAGCACTAAATATACTCAGTTTTACACCCCCACCCCCACTGCCACACACATGTAAAAAATGAGGAATAAAAGATTGTGAATTTCAGAGGGAGTGTGGGGACAAGGGAGGAGTTGGAGGGAGAGGGTGGGATGGAAATGATGAAAATACAGTGTTCATGTGTGAAATTATTGAAAACATAAATATTTAAAAGAAGCTAGCTTTCTTCTTCCCTAATGTTCTGGCCTGGGAAGTTTTGCTTCAAGTGGCTGGCATGCTTGAGCACCCACAACCAGTCACTACTCAGTGGATCATAGCAGAACGGCGAATGATAGAGTGAAACAGACCTCAAGAAGAGGTTTCATAAACGATGAAAGGAGCTGGAATTTACCAGACAGATCTAGGCACCTGCCATTTAAAATGTTGAAACCCTTTAGAAGCTCTTCCTTGAAGAAATGCAGCTTGGTGTTGAATGTCTAGTTCAAGGTAGATAAGGGAAGGGTGTAGACAGCCTGACAAGATGCCTCATGGGCAGACAGACTCCGCAGTACTTATGAGTGTGACAACAAATTCACCCACTGCTGTTGTTCCAGAAGTTTCTGCACAAGGTTGTAGTGATCAGTCAGAGAACTGTCTGTTTTCAGAGCTTAGATGTAGATGGTATGAAATAAGAAACAAATACCACCATAGGAATATCTCTGTTCTGGAAGGAGAAAAGCAAAATATGCTCCTTATAGTCTGTCTTACACTGAAATTCACTGGACTTGATGTCTGTGCCTGCTTCATTCATTTTTCCCAGTTTAGAGTGTATTTTGGTAGATCTTGCCATTGTTGAAATGCCCTGAATTGCTAAGAAAGTATTGTGGATTTTGTTTAATCCTTCACATATGTAATTAAAACATATGGGCAATAGAAAATTACTCATAAAGATGTACCCAGGAAACATTTTTAACAGATAGGAGAGAAAATACAAAAGAAAAATAAAGACTAAACAGTTTTAAAGCTAGTAATTCTAGTATAAGCCAGAAAATTACATAGAAACATGTTTATGAAACACAGAGCATTAAAATATCTGAGAAATTATTTCTTTGTGTTAACCTCTTGAACAGGTGAGTGTACCACTGTGCACTATGAAGGACTTTATCACCTCCCGGCGCATCAGTCTTGAAATGTTTAGCCTATATCAGTAGGCTTAATGTGCTCTCTGGGTAATCTCTTGTTTTTTTTTTATTTTATTGGTTAAGATTTATTATTTTATTTTATGGATATACATGTTTGTACGCTGTGGAACAATCCTTTTGTACACTATGCATTTGTATTACTGTCACTGGCTAATAAAAGCTGTTTGGCCGATGGCCAGGTAAAATCTGTAGGTGGGGTGATCAGAGAGGATACAGGTAAAAATAAGGGCAAAGTCAGGGAGAATGACCAGGAGCCACAGAGGGAAAAGGACATGCTGAAGGACAGGTAAATTCACAAACCATGTGGCAGAATGTAGATGAATAGAAATGAGTTTGTTTAAAATGTAGGAGTCACTTAGTAGTATGCTTGAGCTGTTGGCCAAGCATTTACAATTAATATAAGTTTCTGAGTGGGTTACTTGAGACTGGTTGTGGTGTGGGAAAACTCTGTCTACATTTGTATGTGCACCGAATGTGTGCAGTGTCTGAGGAGGCTGACACAGGGCGTTAGATCTCCTAGAATTAAAATTTCAGTGGGGAGCCATCAAGTGGGTGCTGAAAATCTGCCGGAAGCAAAGATCTGTATTTTGAGATCTGCATTTTGTTTACAGCCATCTTAACCTCACAAGTTAAGTAAAATATCTACCTCTATCCTCTCTGCAGGGCCTAGGAAATCAACCAGGCATCTTCTAGTGAGACCTGTAGGCACCAGGCTTCAGAAACAATTAGCATTTTCCTTTGTTAGTCAACAGTCACAGACCCTCAGTATTTACTTACCAGCTAGGGATGTCTCCAGGCCTGAGTTCCAGCAGACCTGACACCCCTTCCCTCCCCTCTTTGCCCATTTGCTATATAACAGCCTCTGAGAATTAATAAAGCATGGTTTGATCAGAAATCCTTTCTTGCCGTCATCCCTCGCGTCTCTCAACCATCCATTCTTCTCTTTTAGGTTTATCAGGAGCCCCCGTTCGTATCCAGCTGGCCGGGATAAAAATCAAACCCACCATATGCGCAATAGCAAATGCTTTTAACCCCTGAGCCATGCCTGCAGGTCCACTCTTAATATGAGGAATACGGGAGCTGCGGGGAAACAGCTCCAGCTGTTAGATACACGTTCACCTGGCTCTCACTGTGCATGCCTCAGCAGCTTATGTCAGCTCGCTTCCCTTTCTTAAAAATGAGTCACCCCAGTCTACAGTCTCCCTTCCAATGCAGACTCCTTTGTTCTCAACATCTTCAGATCTCCCTACCATCAGCTGAGATGAATACTAGAGAGACAGTGTGTTGTATATTTTCTATTTTGCATTCTGAATTTTTAATGCTTGCCTACATATTTCTAAACTGGCCCCTTTTCCCAAATGACCTATCTTACTGATTTTCATTGAAATTAAATAATTATCTTTAAGTCTTAATCTTCAAATAATTCAGAACTGTAAAGTGGCAGAGTTATCTGCTTGAGAAATGTTTATATTTTCTCACCCATTACTGCCAATGTTCCTCCTTAACCCCACCATAGTTTAAGTGAGGTGTGATCTTGGGACTAAAGTCTTGAATGAAGCTGGTGAACCCTCTTCTTCACAAATAGGACTGTATCATCTGCAGATAGGACATTTCCAAATTGAGAATACAATGCTTGTTCTAACTCATTGCATTCTACAAAATTATGTTGCTGTTGATTCTAGATCTAAAACTTACCTTCCATGTCTACTTTTGCTTCTTCAAAGAGATCAGCAGGAGGTTTCAGGGAGTGGCTGCCTGCAGGATACTTGGTCTATTCCTTATATCATTTTAATTAAGTCTATTGCCTCCCCTTCCCCTTATGGAATGAAGCATATAAGTGTGTGGAAAATAATTGTGGACAAATTCAATATTCACTGAACTTCCCTTCCGGTGTTGTTCTGTATTTTCGTCTTTTATTTCTCTCATATCTCTGTTCCTTTTTCTTAGTAATTCTCATCCTTGCACTCCTACCCTGGAACCTGAGAACTCTGTTGAGGATGAAGCCCAACAGATGCCACCTGAATGTGTATTCTACAAAAGATGGCGTCCATTGTGGGGCTCCAACAGGTGCCCCACAAAGTAGGACGCACAACAGATAATGCACAGACATGTGGCTAGCTGAACAGGAGAAAAAGCATGAAGGAGCCCTCATGGTGAGTATTACACTGCAGGTGTAGAGGTGAGAATTGAGAGCTCAGAAATATACAATAATAGATAATAAAGGTAGAAAAGTGGGGGATAAAATATTGGGAGTAAAATTGAAAGTAATTGTAGATATAGGACCAGAAAAGAGAAGACAACTGTCTTTATATTTTCTTGTGTATATTTTGATTGCCAGAGGATATGTGGTGGAGCAGAAACAAATGCAGAGATGGTTGGAGTTTACAGATGGTGGACATATCTGTTCCCTCCCCCACAATGCTGGCATAGCCGCCTTCACCTCCAGATGACTCTGGGACTCGGAGGGGTCAAGGTGCGGCCTCTCCGTGATCTGGCCAAGTCGACCTGTGGATGCTGTGGCCAAGAAGTCACAACAGCTGCTGCTTGCTGGTCAAGTGGAAGAGTGAAGGATGCATGGCCCAACAACAGCTGTAGGCCATTGCCACCAAGATGGTAGCTGTCTGTGCACACGGGCAGTAGCCAGGTGAGTCTGGACTGTGCTGTGCTGCAGAGACAGGAAAGGCAGAAGGCAGAAAAGTTTGGAGGGCTTGGACTCTCACGGTGCCCGGAGCTCGTCAACAGGAAATGGCTAGAGGCAGCGCCCGCAAGCCCAACAAGTCTGTAGGAATAGAGTAAAAACAAGACTATACCCTCCTAGTTTGTGGGTGCATCAGTCTGAGGGCCGCTGAGATGGCAGGCACCTGGGAGCCTGTACTACAGCTAAATTTGCCATCTCCCTCTAAAGCTGATCTTTCACGGGACCACTGAACATAGAAAGCATGGCCTGTGCCCTGTCCAGGCACAAAAGACAATGAGAGACCAGTGCCTTCTGGTCCCAGGTGCCAGGTGGGATGGCCCAGTAGCAGAGAACACAGCTAGCTGTCCTAGCCTAGCAGACAGATGGCAGCCAGGTAACCAAGCATCTGTGAAAACGCAAATAGATTCCAAGCCAGATGACTATGAGAATGCAAACACTACTTGTCAGCTGGTGAGACATGCAGTTTGGATTAAAAAGGTAGCTTACAAACTTTAAATGATTTCCAGAGGTTATTTGTGAGATATCCAATGGCTATGGTCCTATTTATTGTTGTTTACAGGGGATCTTGAGTCCCATGGTGAGTTTATTAAGGGCAGTAATAATTCTATTTCCCCAAGGCAGTTCACAGAAGCTGCTAAACAAAATAAGAAAAAATAATAGGGAAGTTATACCCTCAGTCTATGTTGGAAAGGACCTGATCCTATTTTAATATGGGGTTGAGGACATGTGCTTTTTTTTCACAAGAGTGCCAGCCCTGATGACATTGTAGCCATTGGTGCCCCCATGGAAGAGTCAGGGTGAGAACCTGTGTTGCTGGCTTTTTTTTTTCCCCCATCAATGCTTCAGTACAAGAAGGGAAAAACGATCGATCGTGGTGACGACTGGTGATTCCCAGTTTCTTGGTGGGCCTAAGACCTTATTGAGTCCTAATGTTTGGCAGTTTATTCAAACTATATCTTGGGACACAGAATTCGTTCTGCCAGCATGGTATGCAATCTGCTGTTGAAATAAAGGACCTGAGAACTGAGACCACGATTTTGGCCTCTGGGGAAAAGAGACTCGTTATGAAGATGAAGGGTAACTGAAGTCCCTCTTCAGATATAAGAAGGGATAGCCTAAAAGGTTTTTTGTTTTGTTTTGTTTCTCTCTGTTAAGAGACTGAGACAGTTCAGACTTCGCTTTGAAACTTAGAAGCAGCAATGCAAATAGACTATAGGAGAGAAAAAAAGCCTCACAGCTTACCCTCATCACAGAAACCTTTTCTAGTCTTTTGATTAGAATAGATTTAAGGGAATCGTGATTTGGCAAATTGTGTGTTTATTGTTAATTTCTATGCTAGAATTATGGTATTGACCTTTTGACGTTTGTAACTACTTTAGTTCATTATGAAGATGTTACTAACTTGAAAAAGTTTAGAGCATGTCTGAGAGAATTTTGACATTGCCAGTGAGTCCTTAGATGTTGAAAAGGACAAATTTGGATTTGATTGCAGCTGAAAACTGTTAAAGATATCCTAGGCCAATTTAAAAAGGCAATCCCACTGTAGTAAGTAGGCCACTTGTTGGTTCCCAGCTGCTCAGCCCCGAAATAATCACACAGAAACTGTATTACTTAAATCACTTCTTGGCTCATTAGCTCTAGCTTCTTATTGACCAACACTTATATCTTAATTTAACCCATCTCCATTAATCTGTATATCACCACGTGGCTGTGGCTTACTGGCTAAAGTTCTGGTGTCTGTCTCTGGCAGGGCTACATGGCTTCTCTCTGACTCTGCCTCCTTTCTCCAAACATTCAGTTTAGTTTTCCCCACCTACCTAAGTTCTGCCCTATCAAGAGGTCAAGGCAGTTTCTTTATTAACCAATGGTATTTACAGCATACAGAGGGGAATCCCACATCAATCCTACCTCTGATCATCTTCTACTCCTTTATTTGGAGATCTTGTAGCCATAGGAGTATATGTATCATCAAGCATTATCTGCTTGCATATCATTATCCAGTTGTTGGTGAACTCTCTTGATAGAAAATTGGCTCAAAGATACACAGAGCTGATGGGGAACCTTCTTTAGCCATGGCCTTTGAGAGACTGGACCAGGCTGGCCATGGCCTTGGGTACCAAAAAGATGCATGAATTCGTGTTCACCTTCACAGAGCCTAGAGATGCACTCTCCCTTAACACTTTATTTACAGATGCTAGTAGTCAATGATGGGTAAGATTTCCCCCCCCCCCGGCAATCTAAGACAGGATATACAAGATGGAATGTGTGTACTGATGATGGGTAAGTCTAGAAGTGGAGCTGGTAAGCGGAGGAAGATGCCTAAGCCAGGCACAGTCATCAGTCTTGAAGCAAAAGCACAGGCTTTATTAAATAAAGAAAAAGGGAGGAATTGTCAGGGTCTACAGATGTGAGTCCATTCCACCTTGACTAAAGGTCAGAGAGTTTGAGCTTATTCTTAATCTCTCAAAGTTGTTGGCAACAGGTGTGGCTACAAATAAGAGATCCCGACCTATGGTGTCATAAATTAGTATTTTGAGTATAGAGGTGGAGCCTCTCCACCTATACCTGAGGTCAGAGAATCCAAGTCTTTTTCTGCCCTTTCAAGGAGACTGAGAGGAAGTTCAGGGGAGTGGCTGCCTGTAGGATATTTGGTCTATTCCTTATATCATGTTACTGAAGTCTGTTGCCTTCCCCTCCCCATTTTGGCATGAAATATATAGGCATATGGAAAATAAACATGGGTGAATTCAGAATTCACTGAATTTCCCTCCTGGTGCCATTCTTTGTTTCTGTCTTTTATTTCTCTCATATCTCTGCTCCTTTTGCTTAACAATTCTAATTCTCAGGCTCCGACACTGGGATGTGCAAACTCGGTTGAGAATGGAACACAACAGATCTCACCCGAATATGTGGCCTCCAACAACTGCCCATACAACTTTCCTCATCTCCAGGCATTTGGACATGTGTCAATCATTGGTTTGCTGAGAATGTCGTCAATCCTTCATGGAAAGGTCCTCATATGTGTTCCAAATTGTCAGAATGATTTCTCTAAAATCATTCCTGGTATATATAAAGAAAAATTAAACGCTCCCACCTCTCATTTTTCATTTCAGCCACATAAAGTCAAGGCTTAAATAGGAATTACACCTATGCTTTGATTTGATGGGCTGCAAGATAAGGTTAAAATAGGGTTGGTAGCCCTGTGCTGTGCTACAGTGTAATTGTCTGCTTCGGGAAGTTACACGGAACCCTGGAATGGCATTTATCATGTTTTATTTCTTTCAAAACTTCATTTGATTCACTCATTATACCAAACTCTGCACATAAGCCCATCAAGAAAGTTTATAAACAGCATCTAATGCATAATCCAAATCTCGTCTTTGCTTTTAACTGCTTGGGTGGTTAAAAATAGGATTGGTTTGTTACTCTCTACACTAGAAAATTATCTCTCAAAAGGAATGCTGTCCTAATTGAAATGGAAAAAAAATTAGGTGTCTGTAATGTTTGCAATCAGATGGTTTTTCTTGGGACTAAGTGAATTTCACTCAGGATGTATTACCATATTAAAAAGGAACTATTATATTAGCCCTGCATTGGCCTCTTCAAATCCTACAGAGTCAGAAAGCTGATATATATAACTAAAGTCATTGGACAAAGGCCTAGTGATTTTAAAATAAGGTAGAGAAGTGATGACTGTGTTTGCTTCCATGGAAAGGTGTAGAAGGCTGGTGACAGCTGCAGGGGAAATTGAAGGGAGCAAACCTCACTGTACGTTATGCAAACCCTCACTTTTGTTTCTTAAGGCAGGGTTTCACTCTCCTGCTCCAGCTAGTACACAATTCACAGCAATCATTGCCCATCCCCCTCCTGAGTACCCAGACTACAGGCTCAGACTCCAACGCCCAGTTTAACTAGTCTTATTTATGAGTAAATATACACATTTTATGCAATACTAATACAATTAACTCTGATGCTAATATGTAAGAGAAAAAGAAAGTATGATTTCCAAAAATTCGGGCAGTTTATCAGATTTTTATAAATCTGATAAAAGTATAGTGTTAAGTAAAAAATGTAGGACAAAAAATTAATGTGCCTTTAGCAACTGTGGTTAGGATGTAAAATAAATAAATGAATTTAGTTAATAAAAAAGGAATGATTAGGGCTTGGAGCTATGGCTCAGTGGTTAAGAGCACATAGTGATCTACTGGAAGTCTGAGTTCAGTTCTCAGCATCTACATGGTAGGTTACAATTCTCTGTAACTACAACTCTAAGGAGCCTGATGTCTTTTCTTGGCCTCAATGGGTATCAGGGCTGCAAGCAATGCACAGAAATATTCAGGGAAAACACTATTACACAAAAAAATAAGATGAATGCAAATGTAGAGATTTATTTTTTTAATTATGTGTCTGCCTATTTCTGTGTTTGTGTGTTGTGTGTGTAGGCTACCTCTGTGATGTCAGAAGAGGGAATTTTCTTTCCAATGTTATCTTATACAGAGAAATACTCAGGAAAAGTCTCCAGGTTACAGAATGTCCAAGTCTTTATCTTTGATTCATACTCTTTTCTTTCTTTGGATTGTACAGATTTCCTTGCTGACATTTCTGTAGAGATTTACCTAGGTGCTTTTCCTATGTGATAAACAAGAGTCTTGAAATCACTACTCTTGATATTTTTGACACAAGAAGTTGGAAAGATATTGTTATGAGGTAAAACTTTGCAAAATTGAGCTATTTTTACTGAGATCCCAATAACCTGACAACTGATAGAACTGAGGAGATTGATACGTTATTCAGCTTCCCATCACTATGACAGATGCCTGCAAAAATCAATTAGAAAGAAAAAGAGTTTATGCTATTCCACAGTTTGGGAGCTTTGGATTCATGGCTGAGTTGCCACCGGCATTCAGACTAGTAGTGAGGTGATCATCATAGTACAGGCACTTGGGGGACCAAAGACTTTCACTTTATCCACCATAAAGCCAAAGAGAATGAGAAACAAATAGGTTTCACGGTGCATGTCAAGGATGCATTGCCAATCATCTCAAGAACTCCCAAGAGTCCCTACCTTTAAAAGTTGTAACACTTTCCAAGGGCGTTACCTTGGGGAACAATACAGGAGACTTTGAGGGTCACTCAGGTTTAAACTACAGTAAATGCAAGGATTGAACCTGTAAGCAGCATGGGGAACAATACCAACACTGCCAATTTGCCATTCAAAGGCTTCAGTGGAAAGTTTTATGGGAACAGAATGTGCCTTTCAGTGTGGATTTACATTTCTGTGTATGCTGCATTCAAAACATGGATCAAATTATCAGCAGCATCAGCACTACACTTTTGTGCAATTAAGCAACTTGTTGCTATTTTGGTACATGGTAAGGTAAGATGTTACCACGAATACTTTTTCAAAGCCTATATATTTTTTTTAAATTTTAATTTTAGTAGGTCCATCTATTTTTTTCTTTAGAGACAGGGGTTTTCTGTAGCTTTGGAGCCTATCCTGGAACTCGCTCTGTAGACCAGGCTGTTGTACTTTTTGGCGTGAGTGGAAAAGACAAGAGATACGAATGAACCCACGCAAGGAGTTTATTAGAGGGGGTGTGCTCACGGGCCGAGGAAACGTGAGGAGAGGGGGAGGAGAAAGAGAGCGGGGGAATGGCGCCTCTGGCTTTTAAAGGCTGCTCTGCTCATGCGCAGACGGCTCGCGTAGGTGCGTCAGACGCTGGTGACGCAAATGGCGGGCGACCCAGGCTTTCGCACATGCGCACAGGGGTGGGGATAGCCAGGCATGCCTGAGCATGGGTCACACTCCCAGGAGGCTGCCTTTTTGACCCAGGGGTGGGGCTTCACGGGCAGCCAAATGACAACACAGGCTCTCCTCAGTCTCACAGAGATCCTCCTGCCTCTGCCTTCTGAGTGTTGGGGTTAAAGATATGTGCCACCACCACCTGGCACACCTTTCTTTTTAACACAAGGGTTAGTGAAGCAAATAGGAGTTGAATGAGTATTTCAGTATAATTTACCTGCTTGAAGCATCAGAGTGTGATGTCCTAACAGAGATGGAGTGTTTCTTGGTGTCCTTAGGAGAAGGTGAGGCCATACTAGATACATTGGGAAACATATACCCAATCATCTGTGTCTTTATTAGAACAAGAGGAAATTCAAGTGAAAATAGAGGCAGGGATTATTATGAATGAAGAACAAATTAGAGTCAGCCATGGCTTGCCAAGAGTTAGCAAGACAAGGGTTCTGCCATGGAGCCTAGAATGGGAATGCACTTACCTATTGCCTTTTCAGGATTGTATCTTCTGATCCTATGAGTGAAAATATTTCTCTCTTTTAAGCCACGTCCACTGTTGCTTCGGCAGCTCTGAGAAACTAATGTTGAAACTGGATCAAATAATCGTGATAATAAAAATAATCAGTTCTATGAAAGAAGAGATTCTCTGGACTCCAAGCCTAGGTTAATCTGCAAGGCTGGAAACATCTCCAAGAAGCTCTCAGCAATCCTCAGAAAACTACTGCCCAGGAAAGAGCGGGAATAGTGCCCTTGAGACTTCATTCTCAGCTTTCAGCACACTGGGTATGAGTTTTCCAAAACTTCCACAAAATGCTTTGAAAGAAAACTATTTGCCCGTGTTTTCCTTACAAGGGCAGAAGTCTGTGTTTCCCCAAGCTGATCTCTGTTCCCTAAGATTTTAGTAAGTGAACAACAGTAAAGGATAGGTTATAGCTTCATACACATCTGGCAGGATTAGTGCCTGTGCTAACCCTCGTTCCAAGAGATTCTTTTCTGCAGTAGATGAAGATAAGCAGAGTTCCCCAACTGGTAATGTTGCAGAGATTCAGCAACTATACAGTTCTTGGCCCTAATTAGAATATGGATGACATCCTTCCTTTCAAGACTTGGGGATCATAGTGGATATGGGGGAAGAAAGAGTTCATTAACCAGGGTTCTCTAAAGAATCAGAACTGACAGATTATTTATACACACACATACATAATACATATATATGAAGGAGGGGTATAGTTGAGTGTTTTTTCTCTGTCTCATTGGTCCTCCTGGATCATTTTCTTTCCCATTTGCGGGTTCCCACAGCTGCTTATGAAAGTGGCTTAAATCAATAACAATAGTTTTGCCAATGGCTCAGGCATATTACTGACTAGCTCTCACAATAAAATTGATATTGCCCTGGGACTGTGGCTTACCTGTGATGCTCTAGCATGTTGCTCCTTCAGTGGCAACATGACATTTTTCTGATTCTGCCTCCCTTCTTTCTGCCTCTGTGTTTAGATTTCCTGCCTAGCAGTATTTCTTGGGTCATTGACTGAAACAGCTTTATTTATCAACCAATAAAAGCAATGTATATTTGCCGCTTGGACATCCCACATCAGGGTATAAGAGTAGCTCACAGGCTATTGTCCATCTAGTAAAACAATGACTGTCTGCCAAAGTAAAGTCCAAGGATGCAGTAGTATGCAGTAGTTGTGCAGTCCATAAGACTATATGTCTCAATTTGTCTTTAGTATATACCAGAATCCTGAAGAAGTAGTTTTAATGCCAGTGAAGGAATGAGCTTGCCAGTGAGAGCAAGAGCAAGCTGGCACAGAGAGACAACGCTTTCTTCATCCATGTCCTTTATATAGGCTAGCAGAAGGTGTGACTCAGAGTAAAGGTAGATCTTCCCACCTCTGAAGATCCAGATTAAGAGTGGCTTTCTTACTTCAAAGGATTTAATTAAGGGAAAAAAAAACCCTAACAGGTATAACCAAGTACTTATGTTGTGGTTAATTCCAGACTTAGTTAAGTTGACAACCAAGATTAGCCATCACTGAGTATTAAAGCTAGAGGCATAAAATGACGACAAGGAAAGAATGAGTCCCAGACCCAGGAGTTGTGGACCATAAGTTCAAGACACATGTGAGTTCACACCAGACAAAATCCCTACGTGAAATGAAATATGAACAAGAAGTCCCACTCTTAGCCAAAGAGCTATGGGCAGCTGATAGCTGTTGGGAGCTGACAGTCAGTTCTCTTTAAAGACACGGCCCCTAGGTTGGCCATACCCCAGTGGAGGGCCAGATACCAAAATATGGACTGTATAACTTAGAAAAGGAGGGTTTTATAATATATTTTTATGGGTAGGAAAGGTTGACTGAATCTGAGTGAGTTAGTGGAGGGATGAAAATGATCAAAATACACAGTATGAAATTCTCAAAGAATTCTGAAATAATAAAATATCATGTTCCAGTACTCTAAAACCTTGGAATACTTTCATGCTAAGTTCTGTTGGAGCTCCTTCTTCATAGCATGAATGTGAAAAATCCTACAAAGGAGCTGGCTTTTCTTTGGTTAACCTAGATTATACATGCTCAGAGAAATACACAGTAGACTCTGGGTAAACTCTGAGAGAAAGGAAGCCAGCCTTCATGGAGAAAGTCCAAGTTTCCATACTTGCTTGCTCATACAGCCTGACTCTACGATGTGTTTCAGTTTTCTCCTCCCAAGATGAGAGACAGAGCCTCCCCTGCCAGTGCCACAGATTTTCAGAGGCTCAGCAATTCTAGCCATGCAATCTTAAGGCACAAAGATGTCTCCATCCACATACAACATCGTATATCAGATTTGTTAAAAACCAGCATGAGCAAAGGCTGAACTATGTAGAAGCACATTTAGCAAACCAAATAAAACTCCATATGGTTAGGAAATTGAATTTATATTTTGATCAACTTAATTGTTCTAACTTTTAGAGGGCATGTTAGAAAGTCAAGGGGGTTTCTGTTTACAAACTGCATGAACTAAAAGAAAGTCACATTTATTTTTGTACAAACATGATGACATTTACAAGTGTCATGCTTATCATATTTATAGATATGTGCTTTCTTTGTGCTATTTAATGCTTTGTTTAGTCTTATGTCTCCCAAATCATAGAAAAATGAAGGCATTTTCACTCTGCCTTTATATTCATCCTGACATATCTCTCTTGGTACTTTGTGTATCATTTGGTGTGTGTAGCAACACTGCTGGATTACAATAAGAATAATAGCTGCAAGGACTTATTAATGATAGGGTTCAGGCAAATCGATGGAGATTATGTAGATAGTCCATCCTTCAATTTAAATGCAAAACAGAAATTATACACCTACAAGTTTACATATGCATATATTTTATGCATCTCATAAACACATAAAATCCTTCCAATATGGCCTTCCCCTGTAATCAGATTGATGACTGCCTTAATTGTCATCATAGAACCTTCATCCAGCAATGGATGGAAGCAGATGCAGAGATCCACAATGGAGCACTTGGTTGAGCTCCCAAAGGCCAGTCGAAAAGAGGAGCGATAATATGAACAAAGGGGTCAAGACCGTGATGGGGATACCCACTGAAACAGCTTACCTGAGCTAATGGGAGCTCATTGATTCTGGACTGACAGCAGAGCATAGGACCAAAGTAGCCCTCTGAATGTGGGTGACAGTTGTATGACGGGGGCAGTCTGTGGGGCAGCTAGCAGTGGGACCAGGATTTGTCCCTACTGATTGAACAGGCTTCTGGAGCCCATTCTCTTTGAAGGTATACCTTGCTAAACCTATGTATAGTGGGGAGGGCCTTGGTCCTGCAACAAAGCAATGTGCTAGACTTCCCAGTGGGAAGCATTACCCTGTTTGAGGAGTGGATGAGGAAGAGGGTGGGGTGGTGGTGGAGGGAACAGGAAGAGGGGAGAAACTGAGAATGGGGATTGGTATGTAAAATGAGAAAAGATGTTTTTTAAAAAAATTAGTTAAAATAAACAGTTCCAACATCATATACAGATACACAGGGAGAGGTATGGAAGGAGGTATGGAAAGAGAGAAACACAGAGAGTTGCTTTAACAAACCTCATCGTTATTCTACAAAAAAACATATTTTGCATCACGTTCTCAACTGAAGTTGAAATTAAAAAGTCTACCTTTTTCAGAAAGGAGCTGATTCATAACAAGTACACTATAATTGAAGCAATGTTGTTATTCCTAATGATTTGCATAGCAGCCAACTGAATTTCAAACAGGTTAAACACAAACACACATACACATAGACACACACAACTGAAGCATAGAACACTTTGTCTGATTTGTTGATAACCACTGTTTTCTATAAATAATGCAGTTCATACACACACACTCAGAGAGAGAGAGAGAGACAGAGAGAGAGAGACAGAGAGAGAGAGAGAGAGAGAGAGAGAGAGAGAAATGCTGTGGGCTATATATTATCTGAATGCATCTGTGCATCTCTTGAGGGTCTGTATGTTAGAAACAAAACTTAGCTTGGCAATGTTAGGAAACAGTGGGTCTATGATGTTAGAGTCTTTAGAAAGGATGAGTTTTTCTTCTGAAGTCTCAGTGGGGCATTTATTGCTGACAATGTATTGCTGTAAAAGGAGAGTAAAACAAGCCTCTCTCTCTCTCTCCTCTATGACTTCATGGATTAATTGCCCTGTGATACTTCCTCTCTCAGTCACTCTAGCCATGTTGCCATTTATACCTATGTGATACAGGCAGTGAGACCATTACCCAAACCAGTACTGTAACCTTCTCACATTCAGCCTCCAAGCATGTGAACTCCATAAAACTCCTTTCTTTATAAAGGGCTCAGCTTCTGGTATTTATTTATAGTAACATCAAAAACAATCAAACACACACACATAGCACATGGATATTGAAATGTCTAAACAACGTTCGTGAAGCGATCTTACATTCACACGGCACAATCAATTGTCTACGTGTTTTGCATTTTCCAGTTAATTATTTAATTCTGTGGGTTTAGTTTATTCATTTTAGAGTGACTTTTTAGCTCAAAAATGCACTGTCTATTTATTGCAGCTCCATGCAGATTAAACAGACTTTTAAAAAACCATCCAGCAGTATCTAGTCTCTCGTGTTGTTTTTCACAATATATGCAAAGAATGACTTATTACTTGTCACTTATAAAAACACACATTTCCTCTAATGTTGGGAATTTCATAAAACTGTCTCTTAAAAATACTGCATGTCCATATGCAGGCAATGTGTAAAATAGACTTTGGATGTTTTGCCATGGTTTGCAGTATATGTTTTGGTGGTCCATGCCAACATTCCATTCTCTTTACCAAAGACCTCGAAATTGTTAATGCAGAATATTTTGAAGGCAAAGTTTCATCCAGAGCTGTTTTTCCCTCAGATATTTTTAAAGGAGCAAAGGTCAGAACCTTTTGGTCAGTTGACCCACTGCATCTGATACGTTCACCAGGGAACTCTAAACTGCGTCACTTCGCCGTTTCAACTTATTTCCATTGAGAATAGCAATAGGTTTATTTCTGAACTCATAATTTAAATCAAAGGCAAAAAGAAGATAGTTGAAGACTAGGAGTTGATGCAATATTTGTCGACTAAGAACCAACTCTTGGTCACCTGGAAAGTTCATTAGAAGGACTCTCGAGGAAAGTGGAATCAGATACTATATTCCCTGTAACTGTAAGCAGAAGCGCGAAGCTGATAACCTAGAATGGATACTTAAAGTAGCTTAGCCTCTCTTTGAGGACACAATGAGCGCCATCTCTCCAGACTTGAACCCGCGCCATGCAGACATGATGGACAGCAGTCTGAAAACAGATTTCCACCACTCGCTGCCATTCCAAATGAGATGCTATGTTTCCAAAGAGTCTTCCATGGAAAGAAAATCAAGTTACTGAAAAGGAGAATTTCCATTCATTTATGAAAGGACAATGCATTCTTTCCAAGAGGGTTTCTGAAACTCACTCCTCACCCACATCCATGAACAACAAAAAGAACAATAAAAGAGATTTTAAAACTATTTTTTGAGAGAAAAAATTCGGGGATAATAACTAAATATTGTGAATATTATTGAAAACTAGAATATCAGTTTATAATTCTGGTCTAACAGAATCAATCCAGCTCTTTAACAGATACCTTTAAAGCTCCATGCTTGCATGTTTCTTTTTTCTTTGTTTTATGCACATGATGCTTAAAATAAAGTGAGCATTTATGTTTTAGTTCCTGGAGAAGACTTGATTTTCCTACCCAGATAGAGTGAGTGTACTGTGGTCTTAACATCTCAAAAGACTGTTTCACAGCCCTGTCTAAGAACATCCCCAAGATGTAGATTAAAATCTCCCCACTTCTGCCACCTAGTCTTGTCGATCATTTACAGCTGTGAATAGGAGGTGACCATCAAAGTACATGTCAAGAAGACTTCAGTTCGAGAGCCTCTTATCATTCTCCAGTCACCTCTCTGCTGTCAACGCCTTCCTTTCTGTACCTATATGATATCCTCCAGATACTTTCACTGCATCACTTACTTGTCACCTATCTAAGGGGCTAGTTGGCACACAGAGAGTCCCTAGTGTTTCATCCTAGAGATAGGCACTCTTATCATCTCAAGTACCATCTTGAGTTAAAGGAGACAAGTCAGGTTCATAATGTGGAGGTTAGTCCTCTCTGGGCCAGATAATAAATATCTTGTGACTTTAGCAAGTGGCCTCACTCTCTGTTTCAAATTTTCTCAAGATAAATTTGATAGTGTCTGCCTCATAATGTCCAAGTTAGAAATGGCATAATAACACAATAAAGTAATTGAGGAAGTGCCTGGTAAGTGATGGCTTTGTAAACCTTCAATATTGTTGTTAGTGTCTTCTCCATATACAAGGATAGGAGAGAGAGAGAGAGAGAGAGAGAGAGAGAGAGAGAGAGAGAGAGAGAGAGAGAGAAACGCTGATGATGACTTACTCAATTACTAGAGTGTCAGCCAAAGTGTTGAAAGTATTTGGTCAATGATTATAAACAAAATACTGAATAGAAGTTTATTTTTATTCAGAGATTATAGACTTTGCTGCTTTGATAATCAAAGACAGTAAAATAAATGGAACATTCATTTCCTATATGCTTTGAAAAAACAGATGCTCTTTACCCAGACAGAGTGTGATTTCATCTTTTTTAATTTTTTGTAAAGATTTGTTTAATGTATACAGTGTTCTGCCTGCATATGCCTGCAGGCCAGAAAAGGGTACCAGAACTCATTACAGATGGTTGTGAGTCACCATGTGGTTGCTAAGGATTGAACTCAGCACCTCTGGAAGAGCAGTCAGTGCTCTTAACCTCTGAGCCATCTTTCCAGTCCATGTGATGTAGTCTTAAACCATTAGAAGAAATTATTAAAAGAAAAACAGTAAAATAGCTACTTTTGCATTACCCAGAAAGATTTTTAAATTAATGGAAAAAGTCTTTATAGTAGAAATAATATGCACAGTACTTAGCAATAAATTTAACAAATGTTATGTTAACAAATTTAAAAATCAAGTTTACGAAGAAACAAAATAGAAAAGCTAATGAAATGGTGTGCTCCAGCTGTTGAGTGGAAATAATAACATTATCAAGGTACTAGTATGTTATAACCTTACTCCATTTAAACTAAAACTATTACTTAACGCAACATCTTCACCATGCTCCTTTCAAATGATAGTGTTATCAAAACTTATGTAAAGGACCATATGGAACATACCACAGATAGATGATTTTAATTTGTTTTATATTGCTAAGTAATACATTGTAAGTAATTGGACCCCAAATGGTATTTGTGCTCATGGAAAATAATGGGTAATTAGTCATAAACGCAGCTTTGTAAGCAAATACAAGACACCCCCACCCACATTTTCTGTGTATCTGATATGTTTTCATGTCCTGTGTCTCCCCTGCTGCTTTGAACCATGAGAACCTTGTGTCTTCCTGTGTTATGCAAGACTAGACATTGTAGATCGGCTGTGTCCTGCTTTTTATGCTTTGCTGTGAGACGAGTCAGCCATTATAATGAAAGGATGCACAAATGAGCCCCAAAATGAAGCTCACACACTGTGTTTCTCAAGCAACAGAAATGGGCTTCTCATTATTTTGTTCTTATATCCATATAAGGCTCATATTCAAAGCTGCCCTGAATATTATTTTCTCTAGGGCCTTTCATTAAAGCAAATAGATTACCTTATATTTTTTTGGTAGACATTCCCCACCATTACGTACTAGCTAGCTTAATTACATTTGTGTCATATCTTTTGACTTGGATCTTGGAATTGCCCTTCACACATGACCAGTGTTTTCCAGACATGATTTTAAAATAAATTAGAAGGTTCTAATTGATAAATATTCCTGATCCACACTTTCTCTCCTAATTGTGTGAATAAGAATCTCCTAAAAAAATTTTTTTTACAAGCTCCTGACTTGAAGTGAATATAAGCAGCATAAAAGCCATATGGAGCTTAATATTTGGGTATTTCTGCATTATATATTTCTTTAATGCTTTCATTTTGACTACAACCAATCTGGCTTGTATTCTATTTTGTATTCAGCACTATATCAGATTTAATACTTATTCAAAATACAGTGACACAGTTATAGTAGATAATTAACACATAACATAATATCATCCAATTAGTTAATTTTGAAATAAAATTATGATTGGCCTGACACCTGAGAGATGAACTTTGCTATCTTTCCTTATGATCCACCATTGACACAGATGTGTTTCACCTCGTTTGCACAGGGGAGCTAGTATTAAACTAATTAAACAATTTTTAGTAGTAGGACTTTATTGTATTTTTTCATTATTTATTAAATATCAAGTATTATACTGAGTAAAAAGTGCATGCACTGAGTAATTGGCTGAAGCAAATCTAGCCCTACAGCAGAGTACCTAAGTCAAGGGGTCTACTGCTAAAAGGGGAAAGAAAAGCTGCAGACAGAGAAAATAGAAGTCATAAGGACTATGAACGCAGTTGAACATAAACCACTCTATCTACTTTGTGATTTTCTATACTGTGGTTCATTCAGGCCTTGAACAAGATACCGAATGTTCCTGAGCCTAACATGAAGGTCTATGATTCTATTAGTCATCAGATTATCAAAAGATGTGACAGCAAATTTAAATATAAGCATGCCATGCTCTGCCTCTTTCCTAAGGGTCTTCTCCTTTTGTCTTACCTGAGTGATGGGAAGACACACTGAAAACAGCCCAAACATAGTAACGCCAGAGTAAAATCAAATGGAGAATGTGGCAAACATATCTTAGATTTAACCCTTATATTAAAGGACATGAAAGTAATTCTTTCACTTATTTTCTTCACAGTCACTTGCTGTATTTAGATAATGAAAACTGAGCTAGTGATGTATTCAATGGCCTAGCATGTTTGAGGCTCTAGATTAAATACCCAGGACCACGATAAAAGACTGGATGAATGAATGAACGAATGAATGAATGAGAAAAGGAATGAAAGACAATTCCTTGCTCCTATTTCCCACAGAAATCTCCATCTTCCTGATGGAAGTCATTCACATTTGCAGGCATCATTTACAAAGATATCAGAAACAATTCTTCCAGCCTTTCAAGATGGATGTTTAGCCTGAAATCTTACACCATGTCATCAGAACCATGCTGGGTTGCCTTTTCCCATAAATGGGTATGTTTCCCTTTATTCAGTGCTCTAGGAATGAGTGGATATGATATTAAAGCTGTTTGTAAGTTCATACTATAGAAAGACAGTGAATCAATATCTATCTATCTTTATCATCTCTCTCTCTATCTATCTATCTATCTATCTATCTATCTATCTATCTATCTATCTACCTATCTATCTAATCTATCATCTACCAATCTCTGTCTCAATAAAGAGCTAAGAAAACAAGCAAAACACCAATATGTAATCCTAGAAACAGATACAAGATGTACACACATTACAAGCTGGAGGGTGTATGAGATGAGTGAGGCAGAAAGACAAAAGACAAATTCGTAAAATAATTTGCTAGAAAGATGATCAAGTGGATGAGGAAAATTTTTCACAGTGCTCACACATTTCATTTATAAAGTCATCAGACAATCAAACATAAAATAGAAATAAAATAAAGATCATATTCAAGTCCAATCTATTGGTTCATGTCATGTACTGATTCACCTCCTAATTTTCCTGAAAAAAGAAAGAAAGTAAAAGACCATGCTAAAAGTGTTTGAGTGTATGTAAAGTGGCTGTGTTAACAGTCTTGCAGTTCTCTGGTCGTTCAATCTGTTCAAATAGTGTTCTTGATTTTCAATTGTGTTTTATTTGCATGCACGTATACACACACACACACACACACACACACACACACACACACACACACACGCCACGTATGGCAATCAGGACAACTTGCAGTGGTCACTTCAGTTCTGTCTCCCCACTATGTGGGCCTGGGGTTGGAACTCAGTTAGTCAAGCAAGCTTTGGTGACAGATTCCTTCACCTATTGACCCGTCTCTCTGCCTTTCATGTATGTTTTAAGTATGCTGCCTACCTATGGCAAGCATATGCACTATACATAGTTTCTTAATAATGATAATCATATTGTTTAATTTTATAATCTTTTGATAGTTCTGTACACACTTTCTGAGTCCTAGTAACAGCCTGACTCATGTAGAATGTGCTTATTTATGGATGTTTTGGGAAATTTGAAAGGTATAAAATTTAATCATTGCTGAAATCGTGAGAAACCTTGAATGAAACCAAGACTTGTCATTTTGATTGCTTGTTTATAAAAAGGCTTTAGGTAGCAATCAGTCACTAACTAAAATGTCATTCTTTCTATTGGTGTCTAAGACAAGCAGATTCTCATATAATTTCAGAAGTCAGTTGTGAAAATCAATATAAACAAACTGTACTGGAATTATTTCTGAAGTCAGTCAATATGCACAATGAAAATTTAAAACAGTTTCCAAGCCAACAAGCAAGATCATGGGTTTTTTTTATAATTTATAATGTGTAAAATAGACTAAAATGAAATTACCTAGGTGAGACATTAAGAAAAAGCTGTAATGCGTACTTAGATGTTTTTCCACTTTGTCGGGTCTCTGTGTTTGCTGCTTCCATGACAAACTCCAAGATTCCAGTGAGTGTCTCCTCAGAGGAATGTCCCACCTCTTCAGCAAAAAAGAAAGGACAGATCATCTCATAAAGCAACACTTTCATGAGAAGTTTCCATTGTAGGATTCCAGCCGAAGGAAGCATCCACAAGTCATACACTTGTCTGCATTTTCCGCGCGATGTTTGTGAGGGTGGAATTATCCACAGCTCTCACTCATCCCAGGATTCTCTTTCCTGTCTTTATCATTGCCAACTGTGTCTTTTGCTCTGGACTCCATCAGTGTGTAAAATCCCCACAGTCTCTGCCATGTGACCTGAATCCTGGAATTTTGCCATCCTTTGCCTCCCGACCTTCGTGAAGGAATGTCTTTTTCTTCAAAGAGTGAGGAATGACTTAGCACCTACCTCTTTTGGTGTTTTCTTCACACCCATTTTCATTTTGATAAAATTTTGAATTATGAAGTGCCGTGCTTTGGTAGACAGACACAAAGATAAGACAAGGCTATATAAAACCTAGCCTAGCTGTTTGAAATAAACCAGGTCCAGACATTACAGTACTGCAAACCATTTTTACATCTGCAAAGGTGAGTTTATCATGCCCTAGAAAAACCAGAAATCTAGCTATGCACAAGATAATTTACTGCTTTTTAACAAAATACACTTCTATTCTCCTCATTTTTGAAAAATTACAATTTCTTTTAAAAAATATCTCCCACACCCCGAAGAAAATTATGATCTGTATTTAAACAAAACATTAAATAAAGCAAGGCAGTGGTGTGGGACAGAGGCTTTACCACATTAGCTCAGGCATATCTTAATAAATAAGTCCACATCAGAGCAAGTTTGCTTTAGCTTAAAATTGGGTGGCAACGTGCATGTGACACTTTGTACAGAAATACAGGGCCTACATTTCAGACCTTCATGCATATTCATGCATTTGCTTTAACTTTGTGCAAAAGCTGCATGTCCTGACATTTTTTCAAAAGCAGGCCTGTCCATGCAATGGAAATTCAAGACTTTACAGAAAATGTTGTTCAGAATAACTTCCATAAGACACCATCACATATTTGATGACATTCAACATTGAATTGTTATTAAAAAAATATAAGTACTAAAATCAAAGGAACATATTTATTAGCAAAAATTGTATTGTACCATTTCTGGGTCAATTTTGTAAACATTTGTGTAAAACACAGTATGAAAAATATAGTGTTGGATCCCTGGTATTTTCAGTTCTGATTTATACTCCAATGTCCATAGGTGTTTTAGGGTTTTGTTCACTTGGACAGTTTTAACTGCAACTTAAACTTCTCAATAGAACAGCAGATCTATTTTCTTTCTCAGTGTCTGAGGTGAAGAGAGGTGATGCATGATAAGAAAATATGTCCTGTGGATCTCTTACTATCTCTAAGCATTATTCTGTCTTTTTCTAAAAGAAAAACATCTTCAAATATCATACTACTACTATTTTTATGGCAAAGTCATCAATAATACTTGTTCATATATGATGGAAATCATCCTGTCTTATGTAGGTAATTGTGTTTACTTCAACTCTGAACATACAATTTACTAATAAATTACCCATCATAAAAAACTTAGTTACAATCAGACAATTGTGTAGCCTTATGTTTATCTATCTTCCACTTGACTGTGTTGATTTTTAAATTGAGTGGGAAATAATAGTTCCCTAAAAGAGAGTAACCTGGGAACATAACAGGGATGCCATTACTCATTGTGTAATAGATAACTTCCTGGTGCTGTTGTCCCTGACATTAGAATCGATTAATAAACTGACTAATGCCAATGATTAATAAAACTAACATCATATAGGTTCATGTGAGGAAATCTTAAAGAGGCAAGAGAAAGACTAAGAGACATAAAAACATACCGAAAGGTAAATGACAATTTACAGAATGACATGAATATGTTACATTAGAATAGAACATTGGAAAGCATCCTTTAAAATATGGTAAACATCTAAGTCTTGTAGCATATTATTTTGGTTATAGTTTCTAAATGTGTTGGCCAAAGTTATTCTTGATGATGATAATGCAAAGGCAGGACACTTGCTGTAGAGAATGTAATGACTCTGCATTTAATTAAACTCATAAATTGTTATGAGTGAGTTTTGGGAAAATAAGATAGAGACTTAAATTAGAATGCTAAGCTGTAGTCAATCATGTGAAACAGCTACTATGCATCTTTAAAACTTTTAAACCCTGAAAAACTGCTCCTTATGAATTTTCTATTGGTCTGTTCTCCTTAGTCCCCAACTTAGGAGACTTTTGCCACATTCACCAAACTACAGTCTCCTTGTTGCCAACCCTTTTTATTCAATAAACACTCAAAACATCCTCCTTGGCCAATAGCATGTATCTTTAGAGTCACTCTGAATCTCTGGGTTTCTAGTTATACTGTGCTTCTTTCTGTCACTATAATGAAACACCTGGACAGTAAATGTGTAAAGAGAAGAGGATATGTTTTGAATTACAATTTGGGAAATTCGAAACCTATGATATATTGGCCCCATAAATTTGATCCCGTGGGGAGATGACACATCATGGTGGAGGTATGTATTGAGACAAAATGGTCAATATCATCAACCAGACAAAGAAGACGAAGAGGAAGAAGATAGAGCCTAATAAGGGCTATCACAGGCCCCTCTACAGTGACCTAAGACCTCCCATAATGTTCCATCTCCTACAAGCTCATTATATCTCCATAATGGGACAGAGTTATTGAAACAAACCTTACCCACACATACATATATCTTTAAGATAATGTTCTGTAACTAGATGTCTCTTGTAACTAGAATTTCTATTACTGTGATAAGCACCCATGACCAAAGACAACTTGGGAGAGGAAAATGTTTAACTTAGAGTTATAGTCAATCATGGAGAGAAACCAATGCATGGACTCAAGACAGGAACCTGGAATCAGAACTTAAGTAAAGTCCACAAAGGAACACTGCTTGGTGACTTGCTCAGATACCTTTCTATACAGTACATGTATACCTCCCTAGGATAGCACTACCCACAGTAGACATCTAGCAACATCAACTAAGACTTAAGGAAATGCATCATAGTCAGAACTTCTGTCTAAATCTGATAAGAGCAGAAATTCTTTAATAGATGTTCTTTCTTTCCAACTTGACAACCAAGACTTACTGCCACATCAGTGTCCTTAGTTGAGCCATATCACTGATTAGCTATGGATAAAATGCCTCACTTTGGGGAAAGGTTCTTCCTCCTTTCACTTAAATATTGTGTCTGCCATAATCTCATCATAAAGTAGTCTAGATATTCAAGGCAGTATCTCAGATTCAGATAAGCTAAAGAAAGTTCTTCTATTTAGAGGTGAAGGTGGGAAAATCTGCACTATCTCCCATGCCAGCCTGTAAGCAACTGAATACAGATAAGGATTAAGAGTCAAGGGGTCAGAAGCACAGTTTGCATTCAGCATTCCCAGATGGGGATTCTGACTCACTACTGACTGCCGGTGATGTTGGTCTGGTGCATTGTTTCAATCATAAAATGGTACATGCTATTGCATCAATTATCTGATTAACATTAATAAATTGCCAGACACGCCTTCTAGCTTGCATTAAGCATTCAGTCTAGCATCATTTCAGTGGTGTTGTTCATACCACCATAAGAGTATGGACAAGAGGACTGGTGTTGAGAAGAATGGTGATGGCAATGGGTAAGCTTGCCTGAGTTCTGGTAAGAAACAGATGGCACATTTAATTCAAATTGTTAATTGTAGATAATTCATTCGAAGGACCATGTGCTGATACCAGCTTAAGTGTCATTGAATAATAAAGGGTTGGGAAAAATGCTTGGAGGCTCACAACAGTAGGAAACCCAGCCATAACCTTCCCAATCTTGTAGAGGAGGAAATAGAGCTATGTCCCCAGACCCAGAGCGAGCTGCAGATACAGGAGAGAGGTCATCTTACAAAACAATGGCAATGGAGAGACGATCAGGAAACAGAGAGAGAAGTATACAGCTATGCTCTAACCATCTCAAGAGCTCTTGCTGGGCTGCCCCTAATAAGCCAGATTTTCTGAGTTTATACAGTTATTTGGCTATGTGTCTGGGTATAAATCAAGTCATAAATGGCATTTGGTGAGGCAAGGTAAGACTGATTCTGAGAGATAGAAAATCTAGAGCTGCAACCGATTTTCCTCAAGCTAACATGCTTCCTGGTATCACAAAGGCAGAACTTAGTGTCTACCATGTAAGGTATCTGAAGATGTAGTATGGGACCCTGAAGTTTTCTAGACTGGAATTTCATCTTTGGTTTTCAACTATGTGCATGATAGATACACTCAAAATGCACATGCATTTCAGTTGGCAAGAGTAGAAAGATTTTGGTCACGTACATCATGACTTGTTTGGACATGGTTCCTACTGCAGAATTCACTGTCATTAAATTACCATTTTGGAGTTAATGTGGGAGGAATTTCTTTGGTTCATTTTATTTTATTCTTTTTATTGTTATTCTAAAGACGGGATCTCTCTGTAGCACAGGTTGGAGACTTGGATAGAGTTGAAGAATAGATAGATAGTTATAGTTTTTCTTAGTTATTATAAAAGATAAAGTAAATAGAAATATTGTAACTGTAATTCTTGCTTGATACCTGTTTTGTTATATGTAATTTTACTATGTTAAAGTTAAAGCCTTCCCTTTTGTTTAAACAGAAAAGGGGAAATGGTGTGGGAGGTCCTTCTGTCTATGTATTGCTTCTATTGGCTAATGAATAAAGAACTGCTTTGAGCCTATGGCAGAGAAGAACAGAACTGGGTGAGGAAAGCTAGGCTGTATGGTGGGAGGAAGAGGGTAGGAGTCAGAGAGAGATGCCATGGAGCTGCCAGAGACAGATGCAGAATCTTGGTGGTAAGCCACAACCATGTAGCGATACAGAGATTAGTAGAATTGGGTTAAATTAAGAGGTAAGAGTTAGCCAATAAGAAGTTAGAGCTAATGGGACAAGCAGTGATTAAATTAATACAATTTCTGTGTGGTTATTTCGGTTCTGGGCAGCTGGAACAAACAAGCAGCCCCTCCCTTCAACATGTAGTGAAAGTTAGGTCCCTTATAAAAGTTCAGTTTGTTTCGAAGACACTCAAGGTTACTGTTGAAAAAAAACATTACAAAGATTTAGTAAAACTTAGCAAAACTAGGAATTGAATAAAAAGTAGGGCAATATTTATCAGTAAAATCTGTTCAAAATTATAGTGATGATTGGAAATTTAGCTTAACTCTTTCTGATGAATAGTTCATAGTTACTGTTGGAAGTTCTTGGGCCACATGAACTTTCTTATTAAGATCTAACATTGATATAAATTTTAAAATAATGCTTACATTGTTCAATTTTTTAAAAACTATGTTTTAGGTACCAGAAAATGTTGAAGGAGGGAGTTACTTGTTGGTTCCCAGCTGCTTAGCTTCAAAATAATCACACAGAAACTATATTATTTAAATCACTGCTTGACCCATTAGCTCTAGCTTCTTATTGGCTTACTCTTATATATGAATTTAACCCATTTCTATTAATCTGTGTATGGCCACATGGCTGTGGCTTACAGGCTAAAGTTCCAGCATCTGTCTCCAGTGGGGCTTCTCCTGAGTCTGTCTTTCTTCTCCCAGCATTCTGTTTAGTTTTTCTCACCTACCTCTATTCCCCTATAGCTCTGCTATAGGCTCAAAGTAGTTCTTTATTAACCAATGATATTCACAGCATACAGAGGGGAATCTCACATCACCTCACCTTTTCTGTTTAAATAAAAGGTTTAAACTTTAACATAGTAAAATTACATATAACAAAACAGATATCAAGCAAGAATTATATTTATAATAGTACAATATTTATATCTACTTTTATCATAACTAAGGAAAACTATAATTATAACTATCCATCTATTCTTCAACTCCATCAAAGACTCTAGAAGGATATAATATTACCAAGAAAACAGGAAATACATTGTAAGCAACTTCCAACACTCTAAAAATGACAGAGATACCTCACTGCCTGGACAGTCACCCAAAGTTCTTATGTACCGTTGGGGCATCCATCTTCAGCCTACAGGCCCATAGTATCTGTGTCCTGCAGAATGTATAACAGACTCTTTCATGAAGCAGGAACCCTGAAGGATCATCTTACCTTTAGACAAGTTCAGCAGTCATTTCTCTGTGGGTCCTGCATATCCAGATCATCAAGCAGTCCAGGCAAGAGCAATTTCTTGCCCAAATAGCTAACCAATGCCAAAAGGAGCTTCTTTGATGCCCATCTTCCTCTTGAAGTAGATTGGAGCTGCCAGGAGCAGATGTATCTCATTGTCATGATAAATTCTAAATTCTTAAAACATTTTAAATGCCATATTCTGGAATCTTTGAAAGATTTGAAGAATGTCTCTCTAATTGAAATATATATCTGTCCATCAAGAAAATCTAACATGACAAGCTTGACTATTACAGATGATTATCTATTAACCTATATTTCCTAATTATACATTACATTTTAAAATGAACTACAAAATTACAATACCTCAGTCAAGAACATAAATATACATATAACAAAATTGACCTTAAATTTGCATCAATAAACCATGATCCATACCAATGCAAATCACTATAGCATATCCCCCCTTTAAATATAAAGAAACATTTATAAACAATATTTGGGAATACAGGTGTAGTTGTCACCATGCTGTTTCCTGCCTTTTGTTGGGTAAAATAATTTTTTGAGGGGTGTTCAAGGTGACCTTTCAGAGGATCTTAATCCATGAAACCATATTTTTCTGGAAGCAATCCACAGGTTCTCATCTTTTGTCAACAAATGGCACCCACATGGACAACTGCATCCACATAAAGCCTGAGGGAGCTTGGAAAGTAATTTTAGACAGAAAAGAATAAAGCACAGATTATTGATAGCAGCACTTTCTTGAGTGGGCTCTGCTTGCTAGAGGCAAGCACTCTCATTTGAGAGAGGCTTCCTGACTCAGCTTTAGCTGCAGAACCTTGCAACTCTTTAAGAGGTCCTGGCATGAAACATTTACATGGTGTTGATGAAAAGCTGACTGCATCCAGTACCTCAACCATGAGGTTGGAATCTCAGAAAGCTAAAGAATGGGCTGGATCCAGACATCAAAGCCACAGCTTTAATCCTAGTCATATTGCTTAGCAAATTAAAGACTCATTTCATTAACAAAGAGAGAGATATACAGTAAAGATAAATTCAAAGATGAAGAAAACATCTAAATAGTTTACTGAGTGTTTAAAAATATATGTAGGCTTGGGAGAAAAAAAAAGCATAAAGTCCTTAAAAAAAAAAAGAGAGTAGTTGGGTATGGTGTCACATACCTTTAATCCCAACACACGGGAGTCAGAGGCAAACAGATCTCTATGAGTTCAAGGTGTGGTGTCAGACACCTTTAATCCCAACACTTGGGATGCAGAGGCAGATAGATCTCTGTGAGTTCATGGTGTGGTGTCACACACCCTTAATTCCAACACTTGGGAGACAGAGGCAGACAGATCTCTGTGAGCTGAAGATGTGGTGGCACACCCGTTTAATCCCAACACTTGGGAGGCAGAGGCAAACACATCTCTGTGAGTTCAAGGACAGCCTGGTCTACAGAGGGAGTTCCAGGACAGCCAAAGATAAGCAGAGAAATCCTGTCTCCAAAAGCCAAAATTTAAAAATAAAAATAAAAGAAATAGAGGTTAAAATAAAGCCACATAAAGATGAAACATACACAGAGAATCTGGATACTGTATGTTATTATGTTCTCTTTGAATTGTTTTAATACTGAGGAAGGAGCAATAGCTGCTAAAAGATATTTGTTTATAAATGCTGCTGAATTAATTCAAGATAGGTATTTTGAAAATACCTTGACTTCAAAATTGAAGTCAAAAGGTATGCTACTTTGGAGAAGAGGTTTTGCTTTTGTTTCCAAAGGAAATGAGAGGCTGTGGATTCATTCCAGGTTAAGAAAAGTCAGGTTTGATCAAGGAAGACCTCCTGAGAAATCTCTGATAGGAGTGAATGGCCCAGATATCTGAGTTCTACATCTAGAACAGATTCAAGACTGCTGCCTGAGCTGATTAAGCCTCACAGAATTTTCCAGTCAGTACTTGACCATAATTCTAAACTTTCTTTAGGTCCCTGTAAGATTATCAGTACCCCCAATAAGTAGGAGTTAGTCTTAAAAACTATGCCCACATTCCCAAAAAAAGGACTATGGATATTTTCCTTTGTTTAGAATGTTGGTTACAAATTGTTACAGATAATGGTCAGGAGAAAAGCTAAACAAAAGATATTAGATTCAGAGTTCTTGGTTTTTTTTATTTTTAAAAAAGGGGGAAGTGCTGTGGGACAATGGTCTTTTATCCTGTTACTTGTATTATTTTAATAAAATGCTGATTGGCCAGTAGCCAGGCAAGAAGTAGAGGTGGGGCAACAAGAATTCTGGGAAGAGGGAAATTTCAGTCTGTAGTCCTGACCCAGATGCAGAGGAAGCAAGATGTGACTGCCTTGCCAAAAAAGGTATCAAGCCACGTGGCTAACACAGACAAGAATTATGGGCTAATATAAGTTAAAAGAGTTAATAAGAAGCCTGAAATAATAAGCCAATCATTTTACCATTAATGTAGACCTCTGTGTGGTTTCTTTGGGACTTAACAGCTATGGGAACCAGGCAGGACAGAAAACTCAGCCAACAGCAAAACATTTAAAATTTACCAAATAGATTTGTGATTCTTTGAGAAAAATTTAAATTTAGTAACTAAATCGTTGAATTTAATTTAAATTTCTGAGTTACATACTCATAGAGTGCATTGTTACACCTGTTATCACCTTTCCTTTCCCTCAGAGTCTTTTATTCTACCCAGCTACTATCCAAGTGCTACAGCTCTGAAGTGACTGATCCCTCCCACAAATCCAAAGTAACCATTAATTGTCCATAGCTCCTTGGAAAGGGGTAGAGCCTAGGTCAGACTTTGAGTATTCATACAACAAAGTAACAGCTGTCTGAACTAATGTACCTGTCAGATTTACTGATCTAATCATTGCTTATTTTCCAAAGGTCTTGAAATGTCACATGTACCCATAAGTATCTATGATCATTATATGTGAATTAAATATTAAGTAGATTTTAAATAATTTTCAGCTTGACATCCTTCAGAGGAGACACAAAGAGAAAATTAGACTCAAAGTAACTATCCAAATACTTAATGTCCGAACAAATAAACGACTTTCCTATAAACTGCATAAAGAAACAAGGCACAGATAAACCTCACATGTAGAATACTCTCCACAGCACAAGCTCATGGAGACATCCAAAACTCTCATTCATTCCATGCCGCCTCACCACCCCACCTCCCACTGAAAAGCAAAAGTAAACAATTGAAAGAGACGATCAGGAAGCACTTGACATAATGATTCAACCACAATAAAATATTTATTGTCGTCTCTCTCACTCAGGAAACTATTTGATATCATCATGGACTGAGTAAGTTGGAAGCAAGGAAGGAGCATTGACGTCAATGCTCATTATATTAGTGGAATAAATACAGAGAAACAGTGAAAGAATACTGTGACAATGACAGGGGCATGCATTCCCTTTCAACTAACACACCAGGAAACATTGACATTCCCATCTGATAACTGATGCCTTTTAAATAAAATAGATTCATAACTGATATTGGAAAATCAAAGGTTTGGTTGTAAAATGCTGTTTAAACATGAGTTGGTAATTTTAATATAATTTTGAAAAGATTTGTTCTTATTTGTGTGTGTTTATATATGAACACATGTATGCTGTTGTCCACAGAGGTGAGAAGTTGACTTTGGATCCTTGGACTAGAGTTATAGATGATTGTGGAACCACCCAATACAGGTGCTAGGAATCAAACCTGATTCCTCTACAGGAGCAGCAAATGCTGAGCCAGTCTTCAGTCCATTTATAAATGTTTGAAAATCTATAAATTCTATTTTTAATATATTTTGTGTTTGTTGTGTATGTACACACAGGGGTGTGTATTGTGTTCATATCTACATATATGTACAGGTACATGCAAGATATAAAAAAAGGTCAGAGAAGGACTTCAGCTGTCTTTATTCATTCTCTCTCTATTGCTGTGAGTTAGGAGCTCTCACTGAGGATGAAGTTTATTGATTTTGTCTAAGCTGTTTCCCAGAAAAGCTACCAGGATCCACCTGTCTTCACCCCTAAGTAGCCTGTGTAGGCTTCTGTGGATGCTAGTTAAGCATTCTTTTGAGCAGAAAAGTCTTTCCTATGTGAAATACCTCCAGCCAAATAATAAATGCCCTGCAATCAAATATTTTGTTTTAAGGAGTGTTTCCTAAAATAATAGGATGATGTTGGCTAGTGAGCGTCACAGATTCTCCACTAGGAGACATGACATACATGGCCTAGGTATCTACCTCAGATAGTAAAGTGCTTACCTTAGAAGCTAGACTACCCAAGATTTATTCCCAAAATGCACATTAAAAGGCTGGGAAGGGTGCATTAACCTGTTATCTCAGGGTATCATGGAAGAGACAGGTTGAATTTCATGTCAGTGAGGGATCCTATCAACCAAAATCAGTCACACTGTCCACCCAAGGAATGACACCTAACATTGTCCTTTGTCTCCACACCCTCAAATACACCTGTATGTGTGCCTGCATGCTCACATTACACATTCCAATTAATTAATTAGTTAATCAAAAAATAGAACATAAAGAAAAGAATCAAAATTTCAATAAGGAAAATTCTTCTTTTGGTTTTTATCTGCCTGGGCTTCTGGATTTTTCTAATTATTCTGAACAAGCATTATAAAAAATTCTTATTTATAAAGGTCACAGCCTTGTATTTTTTAAACTAACATTTCAGATCTGGTTCGCATTTTGTGAAGTGTTTTCCTTTTGTGAGAGGCACTCTTCCCCTCAGTCCACTCTGGGGCAGTGCAATGATTTGCTGGAGAGACCATTGGCTTCTTGTACTTGAGTCTAAGAGATTTTTGAAGCCAGGATTTCCTCCTCGGACTCTGTGCTCCATTCTGTCATGTACACATACCCACTCAGAGTCTTCAGGTGTATTATTAGAAGGGACATAAATAATAAACGCAAAGAGAAAAGGAAAACACAAGATAACACTTCTAAAAATAATTCTTGTAACAGGAGCACTTGGTTTTGAAATTGCCGAGAGCCTGTGAAGTCCTCTTGACTCCCAGTTTCTCAACTGTTCTTGGTGCTGGCACCAGGAACCAAGGAGAACCTCACAGCTCTCAATGGCCTTCCTGTACCACTCACTTAGGACTGTTTGAGATTGCCTAACGTAACACGTACAATTTCATTATAGATAAGTCACGTCCTCACTAATTGCTTTTCTTCATACTTTTGTGGCCACTCTTATCTCCATAGGCAGGTCAGCTTTTGGTTGCATTGAGGTGTTTTCTCTAAGCTCCTTCAATTTCCATTCCATCTCTACATCCAGCTGATGTGAAATTCCTGGAAAAAATAGTACAAAATTCATTCTTTGAGTATCTTGACGATTGAATGTCACACTGATCAGAAATAACTAAAAGAAAAAAAAAGGATTTTAGTCAGAAAGAGAAAAACCTACTTCAAAAAAGAAGCTGTGAAGGAATTTTAAAGAGTACAGGTCAAAAAATGGGAATAGCCCTTTTAGCTTCCGGTGACTGAAGGAAGAATTGGCTGGCATGGATTTACAGCATCCACGAGCTGGAGCTCAAAGAGTTCAAAGTATAAGAACAAGCACATATTGGAATGTACCAATTACAAAACTGGTATCTTCTCATGGCATAAATAAAGAGAGAACAAAGGCTTAGAAAAAAAGAATAAGAATATAAATTTCCCCTCTTTCTGGGCTCTGAAAATGAAACTATTATCTGTCATCTTTTTGTCCTTGGTTTATATAAATTGTATTCGTTATTCTAGGAACCAGAAATCACTGTAAATCTCAGTCTACCAGTCCTGATTTTCTAGTAAGTCTGGATTTTGCACAAAGTTAGTCAAAACCAAAGAGGAACTAGGCTTTGTGGTCCATGGGACCCCCCATCCTTCCTCCCTTTAGCCAGTCCTCTGCCTCAGGTTGCTCCCTATGGTTTCTCTCCAGCACACACATTTCCTTGAAGCCTGCAATCCCCTGAGAATGTTTGTTCTCTCTGTCTGGATCCCTCTGAGTTCTGGCATTCATCAGACTTCATCTTTATGCCTTTGCTCAAGTGTCATATTCTCAATAACTCCAGTTCCTACACCAATACTTCTGTTTTCACAGGGATTCATAGGGCAGCAGTCATTCCTGAATCCCTCTGCCTGCTTCATTTTAATTTGGTGGGTGGGTGGGAGTTGTGCTAGGATAATTGACATTTTTACATATTTTCTTAGGCTTGGAGGAGTTGGCTCAGCAGAAGCATGTGGTCTTGAGTTCAAACTGAAGACCCAGGTGAATAAATAAGCATAGTGCCATGATTATAATCTGGGGCAGCTGAGACAGTCATCTATCTCCCTGGGGCTCACAGGTCAGGCCGCCTAACTTAATTAGAGAGCTGCAATAGTGAGAGACATTGCCTCAAAAGTTAAGAAGAGTAAATGGCACTCTAGGATCCACATCAGAGGTGGTCCCCAAACCTCCCTGCACACATGCGCACGCGCGCACGCACACACACACAAATATGTACACATATAGCCTGACACTTTTTAGAACATGCCTTTGGAGGAGGGGTATAGTATCCATCCATGTTCCATTTAAGGCCTACCATTCTGCAATTCTTTGTTCTCAGTATCGTGACCATTTGTGCATCTCTGTGTTAATCTAGTGCAGATGGAAGCTTCTCTGATGTGGACTGAGAGACCCATTGGTCTCTGAGCATAGTGAGGTCATTAGGAGTTGGTTTAATACTATGTCCACTTAGCAGAATAGTAATTGGTTCTCTCCTAGAGTCTATAATATCTCTGGAAGATATGTCCACCAGCTAGCTGATGCATGAATGATAACTATGTGGTATATTTACACATAGCGTATCACTAATCTGTTAAGAAAAATGAAATTATGAAACTTGCGGATAAATTGAGTGAGCTGAAAATGAGTATTCTAAGTGACATTACACAGATCAAAAAGGACAAATGTCACATGTTTTTTTCTCATTTGTGAATCTTAGCTTTGAACCCTTTTACTACTTATTAAATTTTATTTAAATTAAAATATAATTTTGTTAATTTCCCCTTTCCTTCCCTCCGTTCAAGCACTATCATGACCTTTCCCTCACTTTCTCATAATGATGCCCTCTTCTTCATTATTAGTGTTACACACTTAAACAAACACACACACACACATACACACACACACACTTCAAGCTTTCTCTGACCTGGAAGTTCCATACCTACTAGCTAACTTCCACAATGCCAAAAGACACTATGCATGGTACTTGAAGAAAAAGTAATCAGCTATCTCACCCAGGTGTGAACCTGGGAGCTACAATCCTGACCATGGGGGGCCTGACAAGACATGCCCACTACTTATTAAAACATGCATGAATGTTGTGGAAATAACCACTCCCTATGTACTTTTATTTAAGGCCTGTTCTATAAGATAAAACCCATATTAGGAACTAGTAAGGAACTGAGAAACTGTGTCTAGACAATTACAATTTTTTTCTTGACAGATTTCTCTCTTTTCCCTCTCTTTTTATCTGTATTCTCAACTAACCTATTTTCTAAGTTGGCATATAGTCACAGTATACCACAATGGTTTTATAAGGGCACATCATCCAAGTGTATAATGCCACATACACACTACTCCTTATTTCTTTCTCCTTTCACTCCCATGAATCCCATTCTTTCTTCTACATAATTTTGATTATACTTTCACTATAGATAGAGATACATGACTTAGGTATAAATAAAATCTAGGAATACTAATAAGAGAAAACACTGGCACTTTTTGGTTTATGAGACTGATTTAATCTCTTAATATAAAATAATTATATCCAGTTGCATACATTGTCCTGAAAATAATGTAATTTCTAATACTTTACAATATAGATGAATAAAATACCATTGTTAAACACATTGTATGCATTGTGACATTTTCAAACAACATATTTTTGATTACATTTGTATATTCAGCACTTTTTCTTCACCCATTGCTCTGTTGATGGGCACTTGGGCTGATTTCATTGTTTAGCTCTGTGAATAGTGCTACAATAAATACTGAAATTCTTATCTCTATATTTGGTTGACTTAGGGTCTTTTATTTATATTCCCAGAAATTCTATGACTGAGCATGTTAGGGTTTCTGCTGCTATGAAGAGCCACTGTGACTGTGGTACCTCTGATCAAGAAAACGTTAGAGTGGGGCTGGCTTACCATTCAGAGGTTTAGTCCATTATTGTCATGATAGGAAGCATGGTGACAAACAGGTAGACATGGCTCTAGAGACCGACCTTAGGGTTTGGAGAGTATTTCATTTTTCATTATACTTCAGAAAAAATGAAAAGAATTGGAGTCCTACATGATTTATCAAATAATATTTTTCTCTCTAAAACATTGCATAGATACAAAAGGGTAAAGGCCAAACTGGTCTTCCCTCCTTTTGATGTGCTTACATTTTAATCCAGTTCCTAAAAGCAAGAAAGAGTAGAATCATGGTGTGCTACAGCCAGCTGCAATGCTGAGATGACCAGGGTTTCACAGGAGGAAACACTGCACATCATTGGGAGAAGGAAGAGAGTTAAATAAACACCTTCTGGTGTCTATAATGGCATTGCCTAGACTAATTGACTGCTGAATTTTCTCACTCTAAGGCTGAAACACAAAAGGGGTGGAAACAAAAAGAAAATACCTAATTTTTTTCAACAAATAGAAAGATTACAACTACTAGCATAGTCTTAAGTTATCACTAATAATTTTCTTAAGAAATGCGAAACTCTTAAGTTGGTAGAATTCCTGATTGTTAATAATTATAATGGTTTATGTAGAAAGGTAACCAAACAAAACCACTGGACTGTCTCTACCTCCAAATTTATGAACAGGAACCCTCAAATAAGTTGTATTCATCTCTGAAGAGATATCAAATTTTACTGTACTAATATGAGCAGAAAACCTTAAAAAGAAAAGCTGATTTCCATGGCTATATTTCTCTCTTTGAAATTGTGTTGATGTGAGCTACAGTATGCAAAGTGTGGAAAGTTTATATAGTTTTTTAAAATATAAAAATATTCTTGCCCTGTGTATTTACAGTCAAAGCATACCAGAACTGAGACACTAAAACTATGATATGTTTAATAAGGATACTTCAGATATCAGAGTCTTATAAGCCCTGAATTCAGGTCAGACCAATTAAGGCAAGTATGCATTTTTTTTGAAAAAACATATGGCTTTCTTTTTTAAAAAAAAATTCATGTATTTAAATCAATTTTGTCAAGCCAATATATACTATTTCCTTGTATAACTCAATCTCTATCATAGCACAGAAATAAAAAAATCTTTTTGCATGTCTGCAGATTACCATTCTAAACATTACAGAGTCAGAGATGATTAGAGATAAATTAATGTTTTGCAACACTTCACCAATATTGATGCAAATATATTTACATTGTTATAAATATCAAATACTGAATCTTTATTCCACTTGAGAACATTTAATAAATATTTGACTTTGAAACACAATACATCTGTAATAACCTGATCAGGATCTATGTCAAATTGAATCATCTCCTAGTGTACTAACAATCTGGTACCTGCTTGCAATCTCTGAAATCCTACTCCTAGAAAGGATGAAGCAGGAAGATTTTGAGTTCAAGGCCAGCCTTGACTATACAGCATGACTGTGAATCTTGATTCAATATCAATATTGATCATAAAAAAATAAGCAAAATTTTGAAAGAAATTTTCAGGCTAAAAACCTCAACAGTTAAGATCATGTGCTTCTTTGGGAGAGGCATGGAGTTTGTAACTCCTACAAAACGTTTCACAGATGCCTATAATTCCATTTCTATGATGTCCCTTGCCCTGTTCTAGTCTCCTTGGGTGCAAGGCATGCATTTGATGTATAAACATATATACAGGTATTCAGACATAAGGATAAAAATAAAGTAAATAAATCATAAAATTAAAGAAAGAGAAACAGTTACTCGGAGTTAGAAAGCTAGCTCAGTGAAATGCTAGCTGTATACGCACAGTGACCTGAGTTCTTGTTCCTTAGAGCCCATGTGAAAGTTGAACATAGTGGTGCATGTGTGTAACTCCAGCAGTGTGAAAAACAGCTGGTGTAGGGAGTGAGGGAGGTTTTGCTGGCCAGCCAGGCTTACTTCAATACCAAGCCTGGAATTCAGTAAACAGCCCTCTCTCATAAAGTAACAAAGAGAAATGATCCAAGAAAGGCAAACCGATGCCAATCTTCGTGTTCCACGTGCATATGCACATACCTCGAGAACATATGCAAGAATGGTTTGAGACGAGGCAGAGGATTAAAGTTGTATGATTCTTGACCTCAGGGGACAAGGAGACAAAAATCATAAAGGAATCATATGTCCAAAGGAATTACAAAGCCTAGCTGAAGAAATACCACTAGGTTGCAAGGCCACTGTCAAGTGAGTATTTGCCGTCTAGGTCCCCAGCTCTGGCCTCTGAGCCATGTGTTTTTATTTCTGTGAAGGGAGCAACTATTTGGAACTGTATGTGTTATTGCTCTGTTTCTTGCCTACATAATGTGGGCTCCTCAGCCTGCTTTCGTTTGATATTCAGTTTGTCTAATTTGCTCTAGAATATTGCTGTTGAACATGTTGACTATTCTCAAAGACACTCTGGATCTGTTGTGTATGTCTCTAGATAAAGGGTTCCTTTGCAAACTTCTGTGCAACAAGCACTTAAACATTAGTGGCTTTTTCTAGATGGTGGGTGGGACTGATCATTTACTTGCCTGACCTGTTCCAAAGAACTATATATGTGGGGACCCTTGACTTTTGCTACTTGCTGGAACACTAATACCTTCTTCCCAAACTATACTCCAGCCTTCTGTCCATTGCATATCTTCTTGATATCTCCTATTTTTAATATATTCTCACGTCTATATAAGTTGATAATTTCTCAAGCCGCAAAGACTTGATTGCTTAATTTTTGCTCACTGTCTTTCTACAGCTCATCTGTCTGCAATTTTACTTTACTTTACCTCTTCTGTAGATTTCCAAATTTATCTTTGACATGCCTTCTTTCCCCTTATCCCAGAACAAAATCTAGCTGTTCTCTGTTACTAGGTAACACAGGATCTTCTTTTCTTCAGTTTCCAATAGCATAATACATATTTCCTCTGCACCCTTAACAGCATTGATTTCACATGCCTCACTACCAAAATTCTGTTTATGTTGATTCTAGTATTTCCTAAAATGTTAGACATTTCTTGTTTTGCTTGGTTTCACTGTTCTTTGCACATCATTTTTATTTTATTTTTTCAACACCAGCACCCTTCTATGTATATTGCTAGTCATCAAAAGTAGTGTGGGAGATCTCTAAATCTCTAAGGGTTTTTCCACGATACTAGCCATTCTCTCAGCTTTGATCCCTAATCTATTTTCAAAGCCAGGTTACACTTCTAGAACTCCATCATATGAAACAGCACTCATGTTACAGATAGCAACTTTGATACATTTATTAAATAACTGCCACTTTATATCATTGAAACAGACACTTTAAAAATACCTCATAATCTGGGCTGGAGAGATGGCTTGGCTATTAGAGACTAAGCTCAAAACCAAAAGTACCTCATCAATCTTAACAACTTCCAAATAGAAACAGTACTTTAGATATTTTATAAATGTGAAAAATGACTTAAGGCATTGGAAACAGATGTAGACTCAGATTCTGATCTTATCAGTTCTTAGCTCTATATTTATGGAAAAATATGCAATATTTTAAAAATATCCTGAACTTCAACTATCTCCAAAATAAAACAGTAGAAATAAAAGCTACCATTCAGATATATCTTATTTAATTTTCTCTTATTCTTTTTTTATATAAGTATTATATATGAAATTATTTATTTAACTTATTAATAACCAATACTATTATTAATCTAGATTTTAAGTATTTTACTGCAATATATGAAATTAAATCATATGGATAATAATTTTGCCAACAAATAGGAGAAATCTATGATAGTAATTTCTGGTAATGGATTGATTTGGAGACTTTGTTGGGCAACTGACACAGGCTTTAGAAAGATCTGTGGAAATTGCAAGTAGGTGTGCTATAAGCTAAGAATTGGGGATATCACAAGAGGATCAATGACACAAGGTCATCCCAAGTTAAGCCATTGATGCATTCTATGCTAGCACGGGACATACCAGATATGGTATTAGCAGTTAAAAAGAGGAGATAAAATTTACATTTCCCTTATGGCTAAGGATGTTGGACATTTATTTAAGTGATTCTCGGCCATTTGAGATTGATATTCTGTCTTACACCTGTCAGAATGACTAAGTTCAAAAACATAAGTGGAAGATCATGCTGACAAAGATGTAGAAAGGGGAACACTCCTCCATTGCTGGTGTCCAGGGAAACATGTACAGCCACTCTGGAAAGCAAAATGTAGATTCCTCAAAAAACTTTACCTTAAGAATCAGCTATGCCTACCACTCCTGAGCATATACCCAATTACACTTCATCATGCCTCAAGACACTTGCTCAACTATATTCATAACAGCTTTATTTATAATAGCCAGAAACTAGAAGGAACCTAGATGTCCTCCAAACAATGAATAAATAAAGAAAATGTGGTACATTTATACAATGGTACGGTATTACTCAACCGATGAAACAACATCATGAAATTTGCTGACACATAGATGGGACAAGAAAAAACCATTCTGAGTGAGGTAACCCAGACCCTGAAAGACAAACATGGTATGTACTCACTCATAAGTGAATATTAGTCATAAAGTAAAGGATAACCAAGCTATGATTCACATACCCAGATGAGCTAAATACAAGGAGGGCTCAAGGAGGGGGACACATGAATCTCACTGTGAAGGGGAAACTATAGGATAGACAACACCATTGGACAGGGGAAGGGTATGGATGAGGAGTCATGATGGAAACAGGAGGGCTCCGATGCAGAGAGGATAGAGTCAGAGAGTATTGGGAGAGATGATTGGAATCTGGAACTAGCTAGAAACCTAGTGCAATGGAAATTCCTAGCAACCTTTGAGGGTGACTCTATCTAAGACTCCTAGAAATGGGGAACCAACCATCTCCTATAACTAAAAAGATATCTAGTAAAGGGGTTGAGACACCAAACTAGCCACAAAACCTTAAATCTACATTTTTTCTTGTCTACAAGATGTGCTGGGGTAAAGGTGGCACAGAAATTTTGGGAGTGGCCAACCAATGACTGGTCCAGCTTGAGACACATACCGTGAGAGGGAACTCACCTCTGAGTGCCACAGACCAGGGGCAAGATGGCCCAGAAAACTAGGATAGAACCAAACACACACACACACACACAGAGAGAGAGAGAGACAGAGAGAGAGACAGAGAGACAGAGAGAGAGAGAGGGAGAGAGGGAGAGAGAGAGAGAGAGAGAGAGAGAGAGAGAGAGAGAGAGATGCAATGTCAATAATACTTCCTAATGATATTCTGCTATACTCATAGATTGGTGCTTATTCTAACTGTCATCAGAGAGGTTTCGCTAGCACTGATGAAAAATAGGTGTAGACACCCACAGCCAAACAACAGGACCAGCTCAAGAAAACCCATAGAACCAACTAACATGGCCTCATAGGTACTCACAGAAACTGAACCAACAACCAGGAAACCTACACGAGACTGACCTAGGCCCTCTGCATATATGCTACATATATGTAACTTGGTTTTCTGTGGTACTCTCAACAGTAGGATCAGGGACTATCTCTGACTCTGTTGACCTATTTTGACTCCTTTTCCTCCTGACAGGTTGCCTCATCCAGCCTTGATAGGAGAGGAGGTGCCTAGTCTCACTGCAACTTCATAGGCTGTGGCTGACTGATATACAGGGATGTTTGCACTCTTCTGAAGAGAAACAGAGGAGGAAAAGTTGTTGTAGGGTGGGAAGAGAGGAAGAGTAGGGGGAAGGAGTGGTAGAAAAAGAAGGAGGGAAACTTTGGCCTGGATGTAAAACCTAAATAAACAAACACATATATAAACAAAAAATAGACAAGGACAAAGAAACAAAAACAGAAAGAAAGGAAAATTTAAACTATGTTTTTAATGGTTAAAATGCTTTGCTGTGGGATAATGCTCTTATACCCTGTAAAGATTTGTTACTTGTATTGGCTTAATAAAATGCTGATTGGCCCACAGCCAGGCAGGAAGTATATAGGTGGGGCAACCAGACTAGGAGAATTCTGGGAAGAAGGCTGAGTCTGCAATTGCCACCCATACAAAGAGGAAACAATATGAGAATGCCTCATTGATAAAAGGTACCAAGCTACGTGGCTAACATAGACAAGAATTATGGGTTAATTTAAGTTGTAAGAGCTAGTTAATAATAAGCCAGAGGTAAAAATCCAAACAGTTTATATAAATCTCTGTGAGTTTTGTTGGGACTGAATGACTGTGGGACCAGGCAGGATAGAAACTCTGTCTACAATACTTAGTGCCTTCTTTACTATAGATACTTCACTTGAAATAATCAGAAAAAAATATAGTAGTGCAGCACAAATATTATTCCTTTAAATCACACTCCACATCCACCCTAGAGCCCCAGTTCAGTCCTCACATCCTGGAATCCAGTCCCCTCTGGAGAGTAGCATAAATGAAATTACACTATTTGGGTTGATATTACCTTACTGGTACCAAGGAGTCATAGGTTATTGAACAGAACCCAATTATCAGGAAAGAGAAACCTTTTGAGTTGTTGGTCAGGAGAGGCCAGGAAACCCCTAAAATATAGGCAATTGCTATTGCCTTAGTTGCCTCTTAGAATTTGAAGGTAAGTCCCTATTACTGAAGACCCCAGACACCTTGGACATAGGACTCAGAAGATTTGAACTAGGACTGATACGAAAACCTCCTCCTCAAAGACTTGTTTCATAGTTACAGACAGTGCTATGCAAACTTCAAAAGGAAGAAAGAAATCAAGTCCTACTCTGCTTTGATGCCTATGGATCACAGCATGGCAGGATATCCCAAAAGGTCCCCTAGTAGCACTTGCGTCTTGGCAGTAACCAAAAGTCTCTAATTGGACTAAGTCCCACTCAATAGGAGGGAAATTGTGCCTGTTACTATAAGTGGATCTTAGTGATGTCATAGACCTTAGAGGGGAAACCACTGCTCACTTTTCTAGACCAGTATAATTCTTATATTAATTCTAAATACTGATGCCTACAGATATGTATAGGCAAAACCCCTTATCAAAGGAGCATCATTCTGCACCAGAAAGAGACTATTGCAGAAGTCCATAGTTAGTCAAAATATAATGACCAATGGCACCTGGCCCTAGTTGATACATCTATAACACAATTCCTATACCTAAAACAGGGAACATTATGGAAGCAGGTATGGAAAGATTCTAAGAGTCAAAGACCAGGAATTTAGCTATGAGATTGCATCACTGGGAGAAGTCTTTGAGAGCATGAGGTCTCATTCAAGGCCCATCATTCTTTTTTATACTTCCTGCTTGTGAGTTTATGATGTGATCTCTCAGCTTGCTGATCCAGCCTAAATGCCTACAAGTCCCACCATAATGAGCTCTTACCCCTCTAGACCCTTAAGTCCAAATAAACTCTTTCTTCTACAAATTACCTTGGTCAAGGTTGTATTATCTCTCCAACAGAACCACAGATTGGGATTAATATTTGAAATACATAAGCCTGTGTTTCTCATTCAAACCACCACAGTAAGTCTTATTTATAATGAAAACACATCCTCCCAGAATCATTTCTCAACAGCTTTCAGTGCCTGACTTAAGACAGCTCCTCCATTCTATTTCTTCAGCAGATACGAAATTCATTTCAGCCGAACATTTTGGCTTTTGTTGCCATGCCTGAGATATTTTTTGTGTCATTCACCAGATTATGCATGGTATGCTCACATAGATTTTATCTAAGTTTTCTGTTCACTTGATATCATACTGTAGTCATAAAAAAACATGAGAACAAACCTACACTTGAAGCAAGAGTATTTTGTAGTTGCTTTTGAAAGAAAAAAAAGAGTATGTTTAAATAATTTCAATCATCAGTTCTAGAAGAGAATCAATGTGTATAAGATACTCCAGGGTCCTTCCCGCCCAAACACTTCATGCAGCATCATGTGGGCAGAGTTTTCCTGGCCCAGCAGCAGCTTTCCAAACAGACATAGAAGAATCTTATTAATTACAAATGCTCCGCCGATAGCTCAGGCTTATTACTACCTAACTCTTAAATTTTAAATTAATACATGTTTCTTAATTACCCTCTGCCACGCAGCCCACAACTTGTTACCTAATTTTCTATACACCCTGCTTCTTCTGTATCTGCTGGCATCTCCTCTGACTCTGCCCCTCTTTCTTTCCAGACCTTAGTTTGATTGTCCCACTTATACTTCCTGCCTGACTACTGCCAATTAGCTTTTTTATTAATAATGAGAGCAACACATTTTCGCACTGTACAGGATTTTTCCACAGCAGCATCATTTACTTCCACTTTAGTCATTTCATTTCAACAGGCATCATGCTCAGCCCCATGCGACTTTATATCGACTCTTGGAGCTGATATGTGTAATGCAGAGTCATGAATATTTCATATTCAGCTGAGGAAAACAGCACTACATTTGTGAGCTAAACCTCACACATTGCTAATAGTTTATTTTCACTTATTTTTATCTGCCTCTTGAGGGTTGACTTGCTGCCAATGTATTTAAGCTCAGTCAATGCACCCATACAACTCTTCCTGGCTTCAGAAACAACTTTTAAGTTCTAGGCACATCTCAAATAAATATTTGCAAAGCAATTCAGTGCTTAAAAATACCTCAGCAAAGTGATGCTCAAAGTCAGGGGGAAAACATCCTAAAAACAGAAACTTTAGTATGCATCATGTGTGTCAGCCTTAGTCATAGGGGCCATTCATAATAGTTGACTCAATAAATTAATCCAACTTTCCAATGTGTCTCATAATCTGAAACCTTGAACAAGCTAGAAGTGAGGTTTAATATCTTGAAAATATATTTGCACTTGATGGTAGTTTCCTGTGTAACAAAAGAAAATTGGGTGGAAATGAGCTTATATATTGGCTCTGACAGAGCACATCAGTTGATTTGGAAGTCCATGGCAAACATTTGTTTTGAGCTGTCAATTTGCCTCATCAGGAAAGAGTTTTAGAAAAATTTTCTCAACACAAAAAATGCTCAGTTAAAAAGCTACCCCTAGCCTAGATTTTCCTCATTGGAGGATTTGGCTGCCAATGTCATCAGCCTACATTATGCCAAGAAACTTCCTCCCGTGCTGTCTTTCTCAGAGTCTTCATTCCCTGGGGAGTCAGGATCAGTCTACTCACCTAGTTTTCACAACAATGAACTTAGGGCAACACAAAGACTGCTCCCAATGGAAGCTGAAGCTCCAGTGCTTTGGACAAGTCAGAACATTTATTTTGTCACCACAATGGTGGCAGACACAGATGCATTTGACTCCTGTCTTCAAATTTCTCCTCAGTGTTCTCCTGAAATAGTTGCAGCACCCCAAATTTAGCTACTCAGTGAGATGAAAAGATATGTAGTGAGGTCAAAGACACCTTTCCCCCTCCCCATATTTGGATCTGTATTTTTCTTTTTTCAGGATTTTATTCTTTTGTTTTTAGCCCTTAATCCCATGTGTAAAATAGCTTAAAATCCTTTTGAAAATATCAGACGTAGTGTGTGTGGTTTAGGAATTACAGAGGGAAATGTGGAAGTCAGGTAGTGTGTCGGTGATAAAAGAGCCATGCAAAATAATTTTAAGACATGAAATGCATTTCAGAAACTCTGCTTTGGAAGCAGGTAATTTGTGAGTTTAGCAATCTTTCTTACATTATTTTTTTTAAAA
>PVIU01016301.1:0-45427 GCA_004026605.1 Ondatra zibethicus
TACCCAAGAGAAGTCCAATCATACTACAAAAGCATTTGTGCAACTATGTTCATAGCAGCATTGTTTGTAATAGCCAGAACCTGGAAACAACCTAGGTGCCCCTCAATGGAAGAATGGATCAAGAAAGTGTGGATTATATACTCATTAGAATACTACTCAGCGGTAAAAAACAAGGACATCTTGAAGTTTGCATGCAAAAAGATTATTTTGTATGTTGTAGTTTGAATCCTGTATCCCATCAGACTTATCTGCACAAAATATTACAAATGAATCTTTTTGCAACTTGTGACTTCACTAACCTTGTCTTGTATAAATTTATTGCATTTGTCTTGAAAAATTTTTAAAGAGGTAGAAATTTCTTGTATGCTCATTGTTTTTGTGTATTTAAAGCATACATGTTAATGAAAAATGATGAAATAAATTGCAATTATTACAATTATTTTAAAAATTTTCTGTATTTTAGCTTTTCCAGTGCAGGGTATTCTAGTGGTACTAAGATTCAAAATGATCAGAAGCAAAATAAAAAAATGCAGACACAGAAGAAAGATACTAAATAGAGAAAAACTACTCCGAGGTCATGAGTTTAAAAAAATCTGTGGCATATTTCTATACAAGTATTATATCTACTTTTGTGAAACCATATTGAAAGGTTGGAAATAGGGTTATATGTTTTCCATATTGTAATGGTAATTCAAAGTATTTGGCAATTCACTGCATCATGTCAAATAGTTAAAAAAAAGTAGCATTACTTTTCTTTTATTCCATATATATTATTTATCCTATATTTAATGCAGGCCACATTTAGAAATAAGTTTTTATATATGCACATACAGATACACTCACAAACAAATAAACAAAATAAAACAAAAAAAGTCAAACAAAACAAAAAAAGTCACTATTAAAGGACTTAAAAGATTATCCATTTGCTTTCAATTATCTATAAGGAATTCTATTTCTTTTGTTTCCTTTTGGTATTTCTTGAACCACATGTTTTATCATAGTTCTTATTCCAAAATCATGAAGTGAGATTTGTCAATAATGAAACTAGAGAACTGTATGGGTTTCCATTATTCATAGGTGTGTGTGTGTGTGTGTGTATGTGTGTATGTGTGTGTGTGTCTAATGAGAGAAAACTCATCAATTATTACAAATAAATTTCCTTTGCCATAATCCATTGTCCTTTAGGTATTAGATTTCTGACAATAAAAGCATCAATAAATACAGAATCTTTGCTTAAAAACTTTAATATTAATTTTGTATCAATATTATATATAATAGAAATATTAATTTAATATAAATAAAATGTTAATATATCCCTTTGAATTTCGGAAAATGCTCACACATTTTTACTTTTTTTCATAATTCACAGTTTCAGATATATACACATATACACAATGAATTATTTTCTCATTTATCCCTGCCCTTCTCCTTCCTGCCTCCCACAACATTCCCTCTCTCAACACCATGCCCTTTAAAAAAATAGCTCACTAAGTTAGGTGTGTGTTGCCAATATGTACATTCATGTGTGGCTGTCTACTAGAGCATAGGAAAAATACCAAGGATCACGTTTTCTCACTCCCCCAATATTTATTCACTGTTAAATGCTACTCAGTTAAGGGTGGGGGCCTGAGGTCATCTATCAGATCTATGCTGTGATTTTAGCTAGAATGACTTCATACAAGTATTTTGCAGATGTTGTGAGCTCATGACTCTGATAGTCATGTCATGTCCTGAAACCAGCACTCCACAGCAGTCCTGTCCATTCCACTGCTTTCTGTCTTCCTTTATGCAATGTTTTTTGACCTCGGTCTAAAGAAATGCCCCCGATTTAAGACTGAGCACTCAATATTATTCTCAGCATTTTGACCAGTTAGGCATCTCTCCTTTGACTGTTGCCAAATTCAGAAAGAGATTCTCTGACAAATATTGAAAACAGTTCAATTTTATAAGGTATAATGTATAAGAATAAATATCTGTAAGTAATTGGTTATATGGTGTTTCTCTTTCTGGGTTTGAGTTAATTTGCTTAACTGATCTCTGGCTAAGCATGTGACTCACACCTTTAATCCCAGTGCTTGGAGAACTGAAGAAATTGGGATGTATTAGATTGCAGGTCTGTTGTGTTTTTCAGTGAGTTGTATGTCAGCCTAGGCTACTATTTATATTACTTTTTATTGTTTATTCAGACATCATAACCAAGGAAGCTTATAAAAAGAGATTTGTTATGACATACAGTTTCAGAGGATTATTTATACCTTTGATGATCATGGTGGGAAGCTTAGTCCCAGGCAGGCATGCGGGATACTGGAGCAGTAGTTGGGTGCTTACATGTTGAAGCAACACAGAAAGAGAGAGAGTGAGAGCCATCTGACTGGGAATGCCTTGAGATTTTGTAATCTTCTTTTTTATACATTTTAACTGATATTTATTGAGCTCTACAGTTTTCCCCTTTAATCCTCCCCCAAGGTCCCCATGCTCCCAATTTACTCAGGAAATCTTGTCTTTTTCTACTTTCTACTTCCCATGTAGATTACATCTATGTAAGTCTCTTTTAGTGTCTGCATTGTTGTCTAAGTTTTCTGGGATTGTGGTTTGTAGGCTGGCTTTCTTTGCTTTATGTTTAAAAAACACCTATGAGTGAGTACATGTGATAATTGTCTTTCTGTGTCTGGGTTACTTCACTCAAAATAATGTTTTCTAGCTTCAAGTCCACTCCTAGTTGATGTGGGCCCCAATACTTCAAAACATTCCATTAACAGTTAACCCAATATACTGAGACTATGGAGTTCATTGTCATTGAAATCAACATAGCCACAGAGTGAGACTCTGTTTCACAAAAATATAGATACAAAAAAGTAAATCAATGATTTAATTTTCCTATGCTTACATTGGGCTATGGCATTAATATGAAATTCTGGTTCTAGTTTTAATTCATGAATATGAAACCATTTCTTTGTATGATAAAAAAAATGAAAAAAGATTAAAACTCATTGATAAGTCTTTTAATTAAGATTTTTTCAATCTAAAATTGTTTAAAAATAAATTGCTTTGCAGTCTGAAGGTAAACTTTTGGATAGGGTCTGTTTTTAAAATGAGGCCACTGATATGGGTCTGGGATTCTTCAGAGATTCACAGTTGTGACCATTAATAAATTTTAACAAAGAAGAGACATTTATTCAGATGCTGGATCAGGTCTACCACCAGGACTCAGACTTGGGATTTCCAAATTCAGTCTCCAGCAACTTCAGTCAGGGGTTTATAGAGGCTAAGAATAGATAGTTACATTATGTTCTCCTGCAAGCAGAAGGACCTCTCATGCAAAACAAGCTTATTTACATAAGCGGAAACAGCAGTCAACAACTTAATCCTTAGCAGCTTTTAACATTTGAAGGTCTAATTTTGCTTTATAGTTCTCTTAATCACAGAGATTTTAAACTTTTAAACATAAATTTGCCATCAAATTAAGGTAAGTTTAACCATCACATTGATCCCTTAAGGTATAATCTGAGTCAATTCCTTGCCTCAGTGGTTGGTACCTGTTCATATTGGGACTTAATTACAATCAGCTTAATATCTCATATGTGGGAATGCATATATCTGATTAAGGCATTAGTGATGCAGGGGCTAATTTTAGTCAGCATGAACAGGAGAGCTATGTGCCCTGACATGGATGACAGTAGAGTTACTAGCCAAGCAGAAGCAAAGAAAGAAAATGTCACTTGGTGGCCTGGGCAAGGGAGAGATAACCCGCCTCACTCCTCTACAACTACACTACAGAGTCAGGAAAGCTGTTTCCTGAGTCAAGAGAGTGGGAGAGCTGTCCCTGACCCTCACTGGCTTCAGCACTCAGGAGAGCCACCCTGTGTGAGAGATATGGTCACTCCCCTCATCAGACATATGGTGTAGTGGGCCAGGGAGAGATGCCTTCCCTCATCTCCCACTTTTCATCACCTGTGATGGGTGGAAGACCTGAACTTGAGGTCATGGGAGTAGCATGGATGTGGTGAGGGTGAGATAGCTCTGAAGGCATGAGAGCAAAAGAAATGACCCACCAACTTACTGCCTGCAGCAGTAGGTGAGCTAACCAGGCAATGCTTGCCCTGTTACTGTCATTAAAGCTGGTTGGCTGACCAACCCAACTACCTACCACTCCTCTGTAGGAGGAGGGTTCTCTTGTTGGTCCCGCCTGCCCAGAACTGAAATGATCACACAGAAACTGAATTAATTAAATCACTGCTTGGCCCATTAGCTCTAGCTTCCCATTAGCTAACTCTTACAACTTAATTTAACCCATTTCTATTAATCTGTATATCACCACAAAGTCATGGCCTAGCAGCAAAGCATAACTATGTCTATCTCTGGCTGTGGATCCATGGCATCTCTCTAACGCTGCCCTTCTTCCTCCCAGCATACAGCCTACCTTTCCCCACCTAGTTATGTTCTTCTTTGCCATAGGCTCAAAGCATCTTCTTTATTCATTAATGGTATAGACAGTACACAGAGGGGACTCCCACATCACCCTAACCCAGATCAGGTTTATGAGATGACCCACCCCAACGTCCACCTCATCTATGAACTGCTGAAGCTTCTGGAGGTACTCAAACTGCCGATCTAAAGCTGCAGGATCTCCATGACACAAGGCAATAAGAACGATACCAAGAGTTCCAGTGAGGGTCCATAATCAAGAGAAAATCAGAAGTTAGAGGCCTCAAACCAGTCAATGGTTCATTGCAATGAACACTTGCCAGTAAACATGTATGTACTAAAGTGTATACTGTGTGGCTCATTGTGTCACAATACAGCTTCCAAGCTGAGGCTTGTTTTTGTTTGTCTGCTTGTTTGTTTTTGGTTTCTTGTTTTGTTTGTTTTATATGTTAGATTATTTATGTTTTTATCATTCTTTTCTTATATGTTTTCATTGTATGTTTTTGTTTTAAACTATGTTATGTTTTGGAAAGAGGTTGCAAGGAGAGAGGGCGGCTATGAAGGGAATGGAGATGTATCGGATCAGGATGCATCATATGAAACCCACAAAGAATTCATGAAAATAAATAAATAGATGGATAAGTAGAAAGAAAATTGGAGACATTTATATCCTCCTCAGAGGCATTTCTGAATTTTGTACAATTTATTCCTGACAATTCCAGAGTGTCTTGCGTAAAAGCAGAGGTTTCCCCAAAGCCAACAGTAACCTTCTTGTTCTGCATAAAGCAGATCAAGTGCCCAACCATGTTGTAAGACTACTTTCAGCTAGTGAGTTAACCTGTTCATCTCTTCTACTTTTTCTTCTTATTAGCGTTACCAATGAGGTAATAGTTATTGATGCCTACTTTAGCAGTCATGTTGATGATATTTCATGGGATAGTTTATCTGCTATTTCTAGGATAAATGTTTTCACAAAAAACTTTCTATTTCTCTGGCTCTTTCAATTGTGTTGTGGGTGTATCAGTGGAAAAGGAGCAGCATTTATTATCTTGATATTTGCATTTCAATCATTTCTATTTTTCTATTATTATCTCCATTGATTGCAAATAGCAATTTTTTGATATAAATGTTTTATAGGACGTAGTATATATTGCTTTGTTTACATTGACCCAGGGCTTTATCCACATGTTTAAGAGGAAAGTCATTATACAAAGAATTCAGCAAGAATACCTGGCATTTCAATTGGCTAATGAATTACACCATCCTTATAAACTGTCTCCACAATACCCCAATATTTTTAGTTGGCAAAAATATTTCCTAATTATTTTATTATGGAAACATATTTTATGATGGGTAATATGTACTATCATATGGACTGAATTTTAACAAAAATGGACATGGAGCTGGGTTTTCTAGGAAGAAAAAGTATTATTAAGTGAATTAAAATAACCAATCCATCGAAATTATTTTTATCACATCCCCTTTTGATACTGCTATCAATTTAAGAACAGTAATATCAACATTAAATTAATTTTAAATTTTTAGTTTTATCAAATATTTGAGTAAATTATATCTTCATATTTTTCTCCTTTTGAGGTATTTGAATTTTAATTTGGAGATTGGCTTGATTTTTAGTTGAGTACCCAAAGGACTCTTCAAATTGGAATTTAGATTTAATCAAACATATTCCAGAATTTTATTTACAAACATCAAGATGCAATTAAAATATTGTATGCAAATACTTTCTTCTGTAAAAATCCAGATAGTAATGTCCTTATTTTTTGTCACTCGTGGAAGGCTGTACTGTCCTGAGTGCGCTTGACATGTCTCCAGAGCTGAGGACTATGATCTCTTTCCCTTCTTGATTTTCTGATTAATCCTTCTCTGCTTGCTTCCAGTGTTAATATTGGTCCTGATCATAACCCTGATAATCAATGCAGTTGTTTCTTCAAGAATAAGGGCAGAATACAAATGTTAATTTATTTTGATTCAATTTTCTATATCTATATTGGATTTGTCAAGAAATAACAAAATATGCATATTTAAGCCCTTCCTGTTTTGATTTTTATAGGAGAACCATGTTACCTAAACTAAAAGTCATTTGGCAGTGAATAAACCAAATATAAAATTTATATAAAGTATGGTTTCATGGAATGATAGTAAATGGTTTTTCTCTTCTCACAGGGTATCTGTTCATATCCTAATAAAAAACCCACAAATCCATTTTATTAATGAATCAATCAGTCAAAATAAGGAAAGTTTATGTTCATGATCTCAGTTTCAACTTTTTCTACAGTAGCAGGTAAATTAGATAAAAAATAAAAATCAGCCTGAAAACTCTCTTTCTAAAATTGTAGCATAAGGGTGTGTGCATCCATTTGAATGACAACTTGTCCTTTGTTCAAATTACTTTTACTAGATTGGCTTAATCTATATGAGAAACATTACCAATGTATTTGGTAATATTTGGAGTGGATTCTACTAATAATACCTTGTTTTAATCTACTCATTACTTTTCTGCTGTGGGATAATCCTCTGTACACTGTGAATATGTATTATTCTCATTGGTTACTAAAAAGATGACAGGCCAGTAGCCAGACAGGAAGTTTTAGCAGCCCAACACAAAGAACTCAGGGAGAGAAAAGGGTAGAGTAAGAGAGATGCCATCCTGCAGCCGAGCAAGCAGGACATATAGAAAATGACGTAAGAAGTCTTCAGACCCAGGTGGTGAATCATAACTAAGAAATATGAGTTAACTTAACTCATATTTATAAGAGTTAGCTAGTAGAAAACCTGAGCTATCACCTGAGCATTTTATAAATAATATCAAACTTCTGTCTGATTATTTGGAAATGGTTCTTAGATGGGAAATTTCCACCAGTGTACAGTACAACATTCAATGACTCTATCCAATTAAGCCTAAGAGCTTAAAAAGTAACAGAAATGGAACCAAGGACAGTTTCCTAGTCTCCTGTCTCTCATACAGACCATAACACAGAGATGCATCTCCTGATCACTGTCTGCATGCTTACGTCACACATGAACTGAGTTAGTGTGCTATGTGGCAAGTTTGGGGTTTTGCTCATGTAGACCTAAAAGGTTATAGATACACATTAACAACAGATTCAGACCTAAAGTGACTCTAAATGGGTCACATTGTGTTTGAAAATGTGCATAGATTTGGGAGAGTGAAGAGGAAGAGTGTTTACGGTCTTATATCTAAAAATGAAAGTTTTAAAATGATAAAATAATCCCTTCTCCCTCTCTTCAACTGAACTCCAGGAGTTCAGCCCAGTGCTTTGCTTTTGCCACTGCATCTCCTTCCATCAGATACTGGGTGCCAGTTCTATGATGACAATTAGGGTAGTCACTAATCTGATTAAAGCGGAATGCCCTTTCAGACACCCTCTCCACTATTGCTAGAAGTCTTAGATAAGTTCATTCTTGGACAGACACAGCTGACCTGAATCATAGGAAATGAGAAACTATGATAAATTCTGGGTTAAGTTGTAGAAAGAAGTTTTAGGTACACCTGGTCCTACAGTCTTACTCAGTAAGGCATTCTTATCCTGATTCCTCTGCATCTGACTGGTAACTGAAGACTGAGTCTTTCCTCTTCCCAGAATTCTCCTAGTCTGGTTGCCCCGGCTATACTTCCTGTCTGGCTACTGGCCAATCAGCGTTTTACTAAACCAATACAAGTGACAATTTTTTACAGGATTTAAGAGCATTATCCTACAGCAAACAGAGAAAGAAAGAGAGAAAGAGCGTTATCTCACAACACTTCCCTTTTTTTCTTTTCAAAACAAGAACGCTGAACCTAATCTCTGTTTTTGAGCCTTTTCCTGACCATTATACATGGCAACTTGCAAACAACACTCTAAACAAACATCCATAATCCATTTTTGGGGGGATGTGGGTGTATTTTCTAGGCTACTTCCTGATGATTGGAGGTTTTGATGTGGACCCAAAGACAATTTAGAAAAATGATCAAGTCCTGATTGGAGTATTCCTTGAGACTGGATCATATCAGCCAGCAGTCTTAAGACTGTTCTGGATGTAGAACTCAGAGGAAACTGCAACAGAGGTGCTCTAAAATGTTGGATCATTGGGCCATCTTCTATCAGATTTTACTTTGAGTCTTACTCTATCAAACTGATTTCTCTTAACTCAGAAAAAATCCACAGCCCATCACCTCCTGTGGAAACAAAGGTAAAACCTCTTGTCCAAAGTAACATATCTTTTCACTTAAAGTTTGAATTCAAGGCATTTTCAAAATATGTATGTTGGATTAATTCAGCAGCATTTATAATCAAATGTCTTTTTGCAGCTCTTATTCCTTCATCAAAGTCAAACAATTGAAAGACAGTACAATAACATACACTATGCAGACTCACTATGCATTTTCATCTATGTATGGCTTTCTAAAACTCTCTTTTATTTTTATTTTTCATTCTTTGATATAGGGTTTCTCTATTTCCTTTGGCTTCCCTTGTTCTCACTCTGTAGACCAGATTAGCCAGAAACTCAGAGAGATCTACCTGCCTCTGCCTCCTTAGTGCTGGGATTAAAGGCGTGTGCCACCACACTGGACTACTCTATTTCTTTCTATCTTTTTTCTTTTTTAAGGACTTTCTTTATCCTTTTTTATTTCTCTCTGAAGTCCATGTATATTTTTAAACAAACTGTAAACCATTTAGAGCCTTTTAAAAAATCTGAATCTGTTTTTACTGTATATCTCTATCTTTTCCTGACCGTTTGAGTCTTCAATCTGCTAAGTGATATGACTAAAATTAAATCTACAGCTTTGGCAGCTGGCTCCACCCCATTCATTAGCTTTTAAAGAGTCTAGCTTTATGGCAGAGGCAGAGAGGCCAGGTTTACTGTCACAACTCTGCAGAGTCTCTAGGTCCATGTCACCAATAAAAAGCCTAATGCTGGCTGGCTTGAACACCATTTAAGTGTTTTGTGGCAGAGCCTCTTAACAGAGGTACAATGATTTTACTGCTAATCCTGAGTTGGGAAGCTTCTCTTAAAGGATAATTGCCTCTGCCTGACACCAACAAACCAGAGAAAAGTCTTTTACTAAGAAGCTGCTTTGGCCACCACCTCTGTTTCTGTCCATTGCTGAATGAAGGTTCCATGATAATATTCAAGATACTCCCCAGTCTGACTACAGGGCAAGGCCAGTTAGGGCACCCCCTCCTCTATTGCTTAGAGTCTCAGCTGGGGTCATCTTTGTGAATTCCTGGGAATTTCTCTAGTGCCAGGTTTCTTGTTTGCCCCATAATGGCTCCCTCAATCAAAATATCTCTTTCCTTGCTCTCATCTCCATTTCTCCTCCATCTTAACTGTCTTGCTTCTTCAAGTTCTCCTCCCCCTTCTCTTCCCCACCATCCTCCCCTTTCTTCATCCCTTCCCCCATGTTCCCAATCTTGCCAGGCAATCCTGTCTGTTTCCCATAACCAGGTGTATCCATGAATGTTTTTCTTAGGGTTCATGTTGCCACTCATCCTCTCTAGAATCATGAACTATAGTGTCAATATCTTTGACTTTATAGCTAGTATCCACTTATGAGTGAGTGTAACATGAAGGACGGCTAGTTGGGGTTTATGTTCTGCCTGTTTCCCACAGCCGTTTAGCCCCAAAGAAAATCACACAGAGGTCTCCAGAAGATTATAAACTGATTGGCCCATTAGTTCAGACTTCTTATTAGCTCTTGTAGCTTATATTAACCCATTATCTTTATCTATGTTAGCCACATGGCTCAGTACCTATTTCAGTGGGGCAGGTCACATCCCGCTTCTTCGGTGGTCTGGGCGGAACTGCCGAGGGAGCTTCCTGCTTCCCAGAATTCTCCTATTCTCATCACCCCGCCTCTACTTCCTGTCTTGTTGACCTGCCTATACTTCCTGCCTGGCCAATCAGTGTTTATTTAAAACATGATTGAATACAATTATCCCGCACCACTTCCCCCTCTTTTTTTTTTTTTTAACAAAGAAAAATATCCATAGTCCATTTTTTTGGGAATGTGGGCATAGTATTCCAGGCTACTTCTGGCTGGTTGGGGGCACTGATAATCTTATGGGGACCTAAAGAAAATTTAGAGTTATGATCAAGTCCTGACTGGAGTATCCTGTGAGGCTTGATCATCTCAGGCAGCATCTTGAATCTGTTCTGGAAGTAGAACTCAGACATCCAGGTCATCTGTTCCTACCGGAGATTTCTCAGGTGGTCTTCCTTGATCAAACCTGATTTTTCTTAACTCAGAATGAATCCACAGCCTCTTCTTTCCTGTGGAAACAAAAGCAAAATCTCTTCTCCAAAGTAACATACCTTTTGACTTCAGCAGCATTCATAAACAAAAATCTTTTAGCAGCTGTTGCTCCTTCCTCAGCATTCAAACAATTCAAAGAGAGCATAATAACACAGTATCAAGATTCTCTGTGTGTTTTCCATCTTTATGCAGCTTTATTTGAAACTCTATTTCTTTTATTTTTTAATTTTTAACTTTTGGCTTTTTGAGACAGGTTCTCTGTGTATCTTTGGCCTGGAACTCACTCTGTAGACCAGGCTGTCCTTGAACTCACAGAGATCTGCCCTTCTCTACCTCCCAAGTGCTGGTATTAAAGATGTCTGCCACCACACCTTGAATTCACAGAGGTCTGTCTGCCTCTGTCTCCCAAACTTTGGGATTAAAGGTGTGTGCTACCATACCTTGAACTCACAGAGATCCGTCTACCTCTGCCTCCCAAGTGTTGGGATTAAAGGTATGTACCACCACACCCAACTACTCTTTTTCTTTTTTATTTAAGGACTTTACCCATTTTATTTTCTCTCCCAAGCCTGCATATATTTTTAACACACAGTAAACCATTTATAGGGCTTTTTTTGAATCTCTCTTTACTGTATATGTCTCCTTTTCTGACTACACAAGTCTTTAATTTACCAAGAAATATGGGTAGGATAAAAGCTGTGGCTTTGATGGCTGGATCCAGCCCATTTCTTAGCTTTCTGTGATCCTGGTCTCATGGCGCAGGTACCGGCTGTAGCCCATGTTTATTGCCACAACTCTATGGCATTTCAATGTCCCTGCCAGCAAGCAAGCTGCAGCAGTATTCTCACAAACCACAGTCAAATGATCCGTAGTCAGATCGCCTGCCTGAAGGAGTCAGAGTTTGCCCTGGCAGGATGGCCCAGAAAGCCAGCATTTTAAAACATCACAGCTTTTTTCCTGCTACAGCTGAAAACTGAAAAGCATGCAGTCAGTTTTTCATCAACACCATTTAAGTGTTTCGTGGCAGGACCTCTTAAAGAGCTGCAGGGTTTTGCAGCTAAAGCTGAGTCAGGAATCCTCTCTTAGATGAGAGTCTTTGCTTGCCTCTAGCAAGCAGAGCAGACCTCATGAATTGCAGCTACCAAGAAAATATGCTTTACTAGATTCGTTCCCAAGCTTTCTCAGGCTTTCTGTGAATTCATTTATCCACGTGGGCGCCATTCTGTAACATGAAGGGCGGCTTGTTGGGGTTTATGTCCTGCCTGTTTCCCATAGCCGTTTAGCCCCAAAGAAAATCACACAGAGGTCTCCAGAAGATTATAAACTGATTGGCCCATTAGCTCAGGTTTCTTATTAGCTCTTGTAGCTTATATTAACCCATTATCCTTATCTATGTTAGCCACATGGCTCAGTACCTTTTTCAGCGGGGCAGGTCACATCCTGCTTCTTCCTGCTGAGGGAGCTTCCTGCTTCCGAGAATTCTTCTATTCTCATCACCCTGCCTCTATTTCCTGTCTGGTTGACCTGCCTATACTTCCTGCCTGGCCAATCAGTGTTTATTTAAAACATGATTGACAGAATACAGACAGTTATCCTGCACCAAGTGAGTACATGTTAAGTTTATCTTCCTTGGTCTGGGTTACGTCACTCAGGATGTTTTTATCTAGTGCGACCACTTGCATACAAATTTCAAGATGACATTTTTTTTAATCACTGAGTAGAACTCTAATGTGTAAATGTGCATATTTTATTTATTCATTCTTAGTTGAGGGGCATCTATGTTGTCTTCAGGTTCTGATATTACAAATAATGCTGTTATGAACATAGTTGAACAAGTGTCCTTTTAGTATGATTGAGTATCTTTTGGGTATATGCCCTAGAGTGGTATTGCTGGATCCTGAGGTAGGTTTGTTCCCAATTTTCTGAGAAACTGACATACTGATTTCCAAAGTGGTTGTACAAGTTTGCATTCCCATCAGCAATGGAGGATCTTTTTCCTTACTCTGCATCCTCTCCATCATAAGCTATCATTGGTGTTTTTTATCTTAGCCAATCTGACTGGTGTAAGATAGTATCTAAGAGTTGTTTTGATTTGCATTTCCCTGATGGCTAAGGATGTTGATCATTTTCTTAAGTGTCTTTCAGCCATTTGAGATTCTTCTATTGAGAATTCTCTGTTTAGTTCTGTACCCCATTATTTCATTGGGTTATTTGGAATTTTGATGTCTAATTTCTTGAGTTCTTATATATTTTGGAGATCAGACCTCTGTCTGATGTGGGGTTGGTGAAGATCTTTTCCCATTCAGCAAGCTGCCTTTTTGTCTTGACTTTGTCCTTTCTTTACAGAAGCCTCTCAGTTTCAGGAGGTCCCATTTATTTATTGTTGCTCTCAAAGTCTGTGCTACTTGTGTTATATTTAAGAAGTAATCTGTCCCCATGCATAGAAGGCTATTTCCTACTTTCTCTTCTATCAGATTCAGTGTTGTTGGATTTGTTTGGAGGTCTTTAATCCATGTGGACTTGAGTTTTATGAATGGAGATAGATAATGGTTCTATTTTTATTCTTCTACATTTTGACAATCACTTATGCCAGCACCATTCATTGAATATGCTTTCTTTTTTACATTGTATTTTTTAGCTTTTTTTGTCAAAAATCAGGTGTTCATAGCTGTGTTTATTAATATCCAGGTCTTCAATTCAATTGCATTTGTCAACTACTCTGTTTATACCAATATCAAGCTGTTTTCATTATGGTAGCTCTATAATAGAGCTTGATTTCAGGGATGGTGCTGCCTTTGGAAGTTTTTTATTGTAGAGGATTATTTTGGCTATCCTGTGATTTTTGCTTTTCCACATGAAGTTGATTATTGTTCTTTAGAGGTCTATGAAGAATTTTGTTGGGATTTTGATGGGGACTGCATTGAATCTATAGATTGTTTTTGGTAGGATTGTCATTTTTATTATGTTGATCCTACCTATCGAAGTGCTGGAAGATCTTTCCATTTTCTGGTATCGTCTTCAAATTCTTTATTCAAAGACTTGAAGTCTTTTTTGAACTGGTCTTTCATAGGAGCACTGGACTGAGTCCAGTTGAGGAGTGGGAGGAGTGAGAATATGAACAGGGAGGTCAAGACCATGATGGGTACACCCACTGAAATAGTTTACCTGAGTTAATGGGAGCTCACCATCTCCAGTTGGACAGGGGAGGAAACTGCATGGATCTAAATTTGTCCCTCTGAATGTGGGTGACAGTTGTATGGCTGGGGAAGACTGAGGAGTCCACTGGCAATGGCACCAGGATTTATCCTCACTACTTGTCCTGGCTTTTTGGAATCTATTCTCACTGTATGGATAATTGCTCACCCAAGATATGGTGGGGAGAGCTTTGGAACTTCCCCAGACAATGTGTCTTGCCTTCTCTGGGGGAGTAGATAGGGGTGGAGTGGGGGGAATTAAGTGGAGGGAGGGGGAGGAGGGGAGGAAGTGGGAGCTGTGATTGGTATGCAAAATAAAAAATTATTGTTTTCTTTTTAAAATAAATAAATATTTAATAAAAGAAGAAGCTGCATTGGACTCTGTTCTTTGCTGTCTAGAGTCTTTCTTTTAAGCTTTCCCAGTTTTTATGTGGAAATTCTTTCCTAATGTTTGGGTACTATTTGTAGATGGGCATTTCTGTCCCACCCAGCCATGCGGCATTACTCAGTGGGGCATTATCTTGATTCCTCTGTGTCTGGCTGATGACTGACTGCAGACTGAGTCTTTCTTTTTGACAGAATGCTCCTAGTTGGTTGTCATGCCTATGCTTCCTTCTTGGCTACTGGCCAATCAGCATTTTATTAAACCAATACCAGTGGCAAATCTTTACAGGATAGAAGAGCATATCCCACAGATTTGATTAGGGAAGATCCCCTGAAAACCCCGGCTACAAAGGTAACAAAAAAACTAACTAAAACACCTATAAGACACATGATATATATTTTAGCTCTTCAAAACATAACAAACAATCATCTTTAACAGACTTATAGAAAATACATAATCTTTACTTGTACTAGTACAGATAAGTATGTTACCTTTTGAAATGATGGTCCTGGTGATCTAACATATAGAACAGCTTCCAGGTGGCTGACTGAGAAGATCAAAGCTCACAGAATACAACAGTTAAGACCTAACAATTGTCCTAAATTTTCTCAGGGTCCCCCAAAGATTACCAATGCCCACAACATGCAGGTAGTAATCTATAGGACTAGATGCACATTCACAAAAAAGGAGTTATAGATATTTGTGATTATGTAAGGGGTTACATACAAGTTATTATGAATAATGGTCAGGAAAAAAGATAAACAAAGAAAATTAGATTCGAGGATTTCATTCTAAAAAAGATAGATCACATATAGAAATGAAAGGATAAATAGGTAGGTTATTGAATAATTTTAATCTAAAAATCAATTATTAATCCTAAGTTTTAGTGATATTTCATTTGTATTTTAATAAATAGAACTTGACTGATCAGAAAACAAAACAGCCACACTGGTCAGTCATTTAAGCCAGGCAGTAGGGGCATACATCTTTAATCCCAGGATCCACATTAATTAGCCATAGAAGCTAGGGGTGGTGGTATATGTCTTTAATTTCAGGACCAAGTATGAATTGATGCTTCAGAACCATTTGACTCTGTTGATTTTTCCCTTATGTTTGCAAAAACTTCTTTGATGCAATTCCAGCACAGCACATCAGTCTGCTTCTGCTCAACATTTTATAAACTGGCCCTAGTACTTTTAGCTAAATTATTATTCTTTTTACTATATGTTCAATATTGGAGAACCACAAAGCCCAGGACTTAAACAGCTTTTCTTCTAGTATCTTTCTGCATGTAATAAAATTTTTTTGTCATTAATTTGGTAAACATTAGATATAACAACTAACACTACACTCTTTTCTAATTAGACACAGTTAAGAATGTTGGAGTTAATATGTCCAGCCTGAATTCCTATGCACCCTGAGTATGCAGCTTCTTGTTATGTAGAATTGGCAACTGACATTAGCTAATTCCCTCCGTCTTCTTTGTCTCTCTGTGCTTCTCTATCTGTCTCTTTTTCTTTCTTTCTCTCTCTCTCTCTGTTTCTCACGCACATAAATGAACACACACACAGGCATGTACACATTTTTACATCTAACTTGTTAGCATTCTATTTCACCTTTAAAATAAAGTAACTCCAAAAGACAAAATGAAGGTGGAGCTTTCAATTTTTGTTTCCCACTCACTCTTTAGTAGCTATAGTAATTGCCTCAGAATACCAAAACACTGCTACAGAAATGTCTTTGGTGCCCTTTTACATACTATACAGTATTTTACACTCAGGACCCTAGAAATTATGCATTCACCACTTTTTTTTCTTGTTTGGAGATTCTATTATTTAATCCAGTCTCCACATGGAGACCATCAACACAGTGACAGATGCCGAGATTCTCCAGCTTTGCAGTCCTCACCTAGATAATTTCTTTCTTCCATCATTGTGATGCAAAATTAAAGGAAAGTAAGCAACTTTACATATTTTATCCAGGGACCTATTTCTAGATGATAGCTTTGATTTTAAACAAGTACTTAGCAAATGTTTTGAACTAAAAGGGTTGCAATTAAATGTATATTTAAGCATTTTAAAAATAAAAAGTTCTAAATTTTTATTGTTCAATATGTTTTCACTTTCAATTTGTTATCACTTTATTAGCTCTACTTGTTAATAATTTTACATTTGGGTGCTACAACCATAAGAGTGATTCTAAGTTAAAAATCATTGACATCTCAGTAAATATATAACATATTTCAAAAGGAATCATTAGTTTAAATTTAGCTTGATATGTGACATTATAACATGCAATTGTTTCATCATTTTCTGCTTCAAAACCTATTTAACTTAAAGTAGAAATAATTGCACACTGTAAATGAGTTTCATAAAAATAAATTTTTTGACATTTCTTCTAAATGTGTATATGCAATTATATATTTATATATTATGCTCATTTAGCTACATACATGGATATTTATATACTCATTCATGTCTATGTCTGTCTTTAATTCCATATATGTATGCTAATACACATGTATCTTATGCAAATCCTTCCTTAAGATGGCATAATGTTCTTTTAATGTGTTGTAAGACAAGTGTTATATTTTCTTTAGGACTTTTAACTCTGACATACTATATAATTAAAATATTAAAATTTTGAAAATTTATTTTATTACAGTTAAGAACATGAAAGTATTTCTTATCAATATACTGAATCAAATATAAAAATGATTGGTTTCTGATTACTTAATCAATGCAAACCATTTGTTGTTATGTCTCTTGCTGATCAAACCTTTCCTAGTGCCTGGAATACTGCCCTAGCTATCCCTATCCACCTCTTGACATCTGAAATAGTTCCCTCATTTGAACTGAGGTTTACTCCCAGATAGACAAAGTTGACAGCTTGCTTGAGGTTCTGATTCTTTATTACAATGTTTAAATCCTTGTGTGCCCTTCTCATGTGTTGTATCTCATTCTTCTCTATGTTTACTTTTACACCAAGGTTTTCAGTTACTCTCACCTCTCTATTAACCATGACCTGCAGTTCATTTGGACTTTCAGCAAGTAGTGCTATATGGTCGCTGAAACGTAACTTATTGTTTTGCACAACATCTATGTACACGTTATCTTCTCATCCTCCAGGGATGTTGCTATTTTCAATTCCAGGAATATAGTAAAGAGTAATGGTAAGAGGATGGATCCCTGCAACACTCTTACTATGGTCTTAAACTGATCATTTAGGTCTACAAAGACTTTGACTGATGCAAAGGTATCTTTATAGGCATTATTTAGTATTCTTATGATTTTCTCTGGGTACCTGTAAAACCTCATTGTTTCCTGATGTGTTAATTCTAATTTTTAGACTTGATATTTGTTTTCATTGTATATAGTTCTGTAATAGGCTTAGAACTCTTTTATTTACACAAAAGGGGGAGATGCTGTGGGAACTCCTTTAGCCAATAGCCTTTAAGATACTGACTCACTCCAGTCATGGCCACATGTACTATATATATACAGATGTAGAAACATGCACAGCCCCTTGGCTGCTGAATTTGATTCCTGTTCCCCACTCATGCAGAGAACTGCTTATCTGTGAGTCTACACTTGTATAAACAGACCTTTACTATACTCCGTTCTGAAATAGTGTGGTACTATGGTGTAGGACAATTCTGTATTCTGTAAATATGTTTTAAATAAACACTGATTGGCCAGTAGCCAGGCAGGAAGTATAGGCAGGACAACCAGACAGGAAGTAGAGGTGGAGCAATGAGAACAGTAGAATTCTGGGAAGGAGGAAGCCCATTCCTCCCCAGTCCTGTCCAGACATCAAAGAAGGAAGATGTGACCTGCCCCACTGAAAAAGGTACCGAGCCATGTGGCTAACATATACTAGAATAATATAAGTTATAAGAGTTAATAAGAAGCCTGAGCAGATGGGCCAATCAGTTTTATAACTTATTTAGATATTCTGTGTGATACTTTGGGACCTAACGACTGTGGGAACCAGGCAGGACAGAAACCCCACCAAGCTGGCCCTCATGTTACAGGACTACTTTATTATAATCAGCTACATCTCCAAAGTTCTTTCCTCCAAATGCTATTGAATGTCTTCCTGAAGTTGATGTAACAGATATATAAGTCTTTTCCAACTTTTTCATATTTTATTAAGGTTTGGTCAGAAAGAGACATAATGACAACCACCAAACAACAAGTATATGTGACATTTGTTTTGAGTTGTTTTCTTTACAACTCTGAAATCTGGACAATGCTCCTCAGAACAGTGGCTATATGTGTTTGAGATTGCATATCTCATGAGGATTCGAGGTGTCACACAAAGACATCGCCTACGCAATGATGACATTAAGAAACATTTCCATCTATAGAAGGAAGTAAACTACAGGATACAGCAACAGCACTTGAGATAATTCGGCCATGGTATGAAAATTAATGATGGCAGATATCCAAAGATAGCAGTGCTCAGAGAAGTGTATGGGATAAGGAGAAGAGGACGGTTCAAAAAATGCTGGATAGACAGCATAAAGGAGGACTGTGGATCCTCACGTATGACAATAACACAGGCATCTAGGTCTGCCCAGGACAAGAACAACTACAGAACTGCCATGAATGGGCTGCCCATGCATGCTTAAGCACTGCGGGGGCATACATGATGATAGTAAAAAAAAAATGCAAAGGCACCCAGGCACTGGTGGTGCACACCTTTAATCCCAGCACTTGGTAGGCAGAGACAGGTGAATCTCCGTGAGTTTGAGGCCAGTCTTGTCTACAAAGAGAGTTTTAGGAAAAGCTCCTAAGCTACAGAGAAACTCTGTCTCAAAAAACAAAACAAACAAAAAAATGCAAAGACAACATCCTCATAATTTTAAAACGGCTTTCCATTAAATCATGGCCATAATATTTATTGAAAATGTTATTTCATGAAGAGAGAGTTGCTGCTGTGTAAATCGTGAAAGTTCATTGATGTTACTGTCCAGTGAACTTACTAAGCAAAGGAATAACTTCAACAGCCTCCCGTAGTTGATCTAAATTTTATAAGGTTATGGAAACAGATACACAATGTTAAGCACAGGAGATAACCACACTTGGAAAATGGCTTCAATATATGAAGTTATATCACAGGATTAAAGTAGTGTTGGTTTTCCTTACTATTTCATAAAACATCACACTCCACATGTAAAAAAGGGAGGAGGACAAAATGGTGAAGAGAAAGCATTATTATTCCCAGAGTGTTCAGCCATAAATGTATGGGGAACAGTATAGAAAGATGGCACATCTGTCATGCTCTTTTGAGGAAGCTGGCTCATAATATCAGGTTTATAGTTAGGCTATGATTAGGTTATTGTGTTCATGTCAGAATTTTCCTTAAGTAGCACAGCATCTGTTTCTTTTAACCAGATTAAACATGTTTTCAGCAATAAATAAGATTTTAGATTTTTATCATTTTTTGTCACTAATAGGAATTGTGTTTTCATCAAATACAAGAATTTTATTGCAGAAGTTTTGAGGGTCTCAGACATATTTGAAATGCAAATATATATAAAGCTAGAAGGAAGAACATGTCCCATCAACACCACACTTCAAGAATACTGTTAAGGGTCACACTGACATATTTAACCTCCAGCAATGAGAAGAGATGCCAGTAAATTCTGACAGTAAGCAGCAATGCTTTTGTTAAATTGCTATAATAAATTGTTAAGCTACTTGGAAAGTAGGGAATGTCATTGGATGGGGATATGTAATCCAGGACCTTATAACTCGAGAAAATTAGCTATAAATTTTTAGATATGAAAGCATCAGCAAGAGCAAGAAGATGTAGTTTAAAATAAACCAGCACTTGCAATATTTCACTCTTTTGATTAATTCTTTAGAATATTCAATTTGCACGTGTCTTTATAAAAACGAATCATAAGACAAAAATTTATACCGAGAATTATTTTTTTTCTTGTGGTTTCAGTATAGTGAGAAGGGTAAGCGGGTAGCATACACATTGTCAACATTAATAGTAACACTTATTTAAGGAATGGAATGCAATGTTAGCACTCACTTTCTCTTGTAATAAAGACTGTTATGAGGCAAAAATAACAGATCCATGAGAAGCTAAATTTGAGTTTCAATAGTAATGTCCAGTATGACTAGGGAGATATATTATTAATCATTATTGGATCCTACTGAAGGGATATACATACTTCCTGTGAATAATTTATCACTTGGGTTTTGTGATAATTAAAACTTCTCATGACTTCAACTTTACAGCTAAGACAAATAGAAACCAGGAAATTAACTAATTTTAAATATTGAACTACCTATTTTCAAGCCATGGTATAAGATATATAGTAAGTGCTTATTTCTGAATGAAGTCTCTCATTTTCAAGTCTTGGTGACAAATCATCTGTTTTAAATAATATTGCTAAAATCTAAAATTTCAGTATAACTCTTATGATTATAAACATTCCATTAATATGCCAATCTTATTTAAAAGTTAATTTTAATCTCTTTCCAGATTAATCCATTAACATATTTTCCTGATCAAAATTAAGTCCTTAAGTGCAATTTTAAAGTTAACTTCTGTCTCTATACAATGCATTATTTATTCCCTTTGGTAAAAGGAATATTTAAAAATTTCACCAGTTTTTATTGGATTACGAGATGAGGTTTCACTTTGAAGGCCAATTTTTTTTAGATCTGCATCCATCAGACTTCTTTGATCTGATTTAAAGAAGTGCTGAGCTTTAAAGGTGGATCATCTCATGCTGAAGCTCTTGATACTAGAGACATGTTGAATGCTTTCCTACACTTAACACAAAGTAGTTAGTGAGAGAGGCACAGGATAAGCCATTTACTGGTAAATAGGAAATAGTCATTTTTGAATCATCACATCGTCTTCTTGGTTTTCCTTTCTCTCTATGAAGATGTCCTGTGTTTCATAAAACCATATCTCAGTGGTTTCACCTAAGTAGTTTTCTCTCATTTGGTCATTTGAGAAAAATGATGAGATTAGAAAAGATAAGCTTAAACAGAGTGTATGATTAACATATCATTTAAACATGATAATTACTATAATTAGTTATATAATGCAATATAAAACAAGCATGTAATAAAGAGATGTATATATGATATAACATGTATAACGTATATGTATATGTGATATAAATTAAAACTACATAAAATAATATTGAATATTTTAAATACACCTATATTATAAATACAAGAATATTATAAACACAAGAATATTGAATAACAAGTATTCATATTGAATATTGAATAACCAGCTTGTTAATGAAGTTAACAGAAAAAAATTGGGTCCTATATATTAAGGAGAGAAGAAATTAATTAAAAGATATATATTCGTTCAGTTATTATAAGAAATATTTTACTGAATCAACTTGAAACGAAAAAAACCCTTAATTAACGATTATGGTTTTAGGGGTGTTATATGGCTTACTTATTCTCATAGCTTCATTAGTTGTATGGTCAGCTTTCTTTGTTCACTCACTCTTATACAGGTCTTGTGTGGTAAATTAGGGTTTCTATTCCCCTAAATAGATTTGTGATAATTTATTTTCCTGTGTCCATTTGCCAGGATAAATAGACAGACCACAAAACAGCTTCCAATAATCCCTACTCTGTAGCCATATTCTTGTCCAATTCTCTCCTTTTAAGTGTTGACAAGTTAAAAATTTACATCACATTGAATCAAAAACCTGGTGCCAGTTTTGCCCAAAATGCAGCAAGGAAGTAAGGGACTGGTTCTGATATATCTGACTCCTCAAGTGACCACACAAGCTTAGAATTGACTTTGTTCTTGTCACGCAGGGACCCTTAAAGAGACTCCAGAATGTTTAACAGTCTCATTGAACGTAAGTGAGAGTCTGAGGCAGGTGTCCATCTACGACGCATCGAGATTACTCCTGGACAGGCTGTGAGATAGTGTGCTATTCATGTTTCCTGCTGCTGCCGGCTCGCTCTCAGCAAGGTCCTCAGCAGTCCGTCACTAATGCACCTCAGCTAAACCCTCTTTACACAAGTGATTGCTTGTACCTTTGGCCCACATTTCTACTGGTTTTTGTCTCATTTGTTTCTTTTCGTAGTGCTTTTTATAGCCTATCTAAAATCATTTGGATATTATATATTCGATAGTATTTTCCACAATCTGAGAACTGTGCTTTTATTACCTTAACAATAATAATTAAAGAGAAGGCAATTTGAAGAGTGATGAATCTTAATTTATCCATTTTAATGCTACCTTCAAGAAAATCTTTGTGTATGTGATATTGTGTGTGGTGTGTATGTGCATGCAACAACACCCATATGGAGGCCACAGGGCAATTTTTCAGAAGTTATGAGTTATTTCTCCCTTCCACCTGGTTTTGAGGTAAGAATTTTCATGTAACTACCAGGTTAACTTTTCCATAAACTTGTGGGTTAACTTCCTGTCTGTGGCTCCAATCACATCATAGTACTCCTAGGTTTAATGATGTGCACTACCTTTTCTGGGCTTTTATGTGGATTCCAGATGATCCAAGCTCAGGTTGTTTGGCTTGCACGGGAAACAAATTTTATATTATACACTGAAACAATACACAGACTCAAATCTATCCATCATATTTTATTATTATTCACAAATATAAATTACTAAACTTTTTACTGACAAAATAAAAAACTAAAGCCATAAAATAGAAATGACCTCATGTTAATGACTTGTCATAATGTATTACTCAATTTATCACACAATTATTTATTATCTAATATATACTTTCCCCAATAAAATATTAAGAATGAAATCCATGAGTGTCACTATAGGTAATATCTGACATGTCATTAAAATTTAGTAGATTTGCTACAATAAAAACTCATGCAAGCATTTTTAACTATGTAAGACCATTCATTTGGATGAAAGGCTTAGCAAACTATATATAGGCTATCATATTTTATCCTTGTATAGACAACTAAGAAAGGCTGCTTAAATCTTTAAGATCCAAAGATATATTTGCTAACTGTGTTGTAGTGAAGGTCACTTTATCTATTAAGGATTGTTCGTTGAGTCACATAGCCTTGTAAGTCCCTCCATAGCTGAGTGTTTGAAGACTAACAGCAGTGTTCTAATGGAGCAGATCTGCAGTTAGGTGCTCATTCTTCTGAATACGTGTGGTTATAAATAGATGATATATAGTGAGTGAACCTAAGAAATAGACCTTTGGAGGACTAATATCTCTAGAGGAAACAAAGCAGACAACTCAGTTATGTAAGACAAGGAGAAATGTTAATTGTATTCACCACAGAGCAAAGTCAATAAACACTAGAAGTGTAAAGAATGCTTAAGAGAATGGGAACTCGATGCATATTTTTGGACAATTGTGCTGAAGGAATTATTTTTAATTTTAAGTCTTCGATATCCTCTACAAACCTGAAAAAATCACTATTTTATATGCCTTTCCAATTAGTGATTATAATTGCTTCGAAGGAGAAGATACTTCAGTGGTTTGCTATCCCATTTATGTCTATAGAAAACAAAAATTACAGTCATCTGATGATGTACCTATCTGAGCACTACAATCCAGAAAACATCCCAGTGTCTTAGTCATCCACATAGTAGTTAATTATCATTTGAAAGTTCACAAAAGTTCTGCTATTTAGTACCTCAGCCAAGCCAAATTTGTACAAAAACTGTCTATACAAATGCCTGTGATACCAGGTCACTAATCATAATTTTCAGATCAGCAGACTATATGACTATGCTACTTGCTCATATTGCCTGTTAGAGACCCTGATCATGCAGACTGCTTAGGAATGCACTGTGACTGCATGAGGGGAGCCAAATGTCATCTAATTTTGATACCCCACTGTGTTTGTATTTTGTAGATGCTTTCTAATTAGAGTAAAGAATATTCAAATTAAATGTTTATTGCATAGTGTTGGAAATGTCTCCAGGAACTTAAAAAAAATCTTGGAGAAACAGTTTATGTTCATACTGCTTTTATTTAACAGTGACAATATGAACACAGATAACACTTTGAGCCATTCCTGTTGGCCAACAGCTTTATCAATGTTATCTTCCTTAATTTGCACAGATGTCTTTGAAGTTAAGTATTATTACTGATATTGTACCGATGATGAATCTGAAACCTAAAGCAGTTAGTAAATTCAGTGCAATGCAATCATTACAGGGCAGGGCTACTTGTGACGCCAAGACTGCTCTGACCTCCAAACTCACATGCTATACAACCTCATTATTCTGACTTTACGCTCTGTAAAGCATGATGTGGTGTGATGTGTGAATGGCTTCAGTTGGCTAATTCTAAATTATATGGAGTAGATCGCTGCAGTGTTATCATCTTCAAGATAATGAAAACAAGATGAAGAGATTGCCCTAAAATTCAAGATTACTAATGGAACCACATCAAAGGCTCTAAAGAAAACATTTAAATTATGGTATGTAATAGTTCACAATTTCTATTTTGATTTATTTAATAGTAAAGCTACTAAGTTTAGGGAAAGGAAATGACCTGCCTCGTTGGATCCCATCCAAGCCATATATTCTATTCTTTTGACCTTTATTTTTTTTTTTAGGTGATAATCACATTCGGTTGCTTCATTTAAACTAAACTTAATTTCAATAAATTAAAATTTAATAATTCACTTACTCATGTTAGCAGTATCTGGTTCCTCAGAACCATGTCTGAGTAGTGATTAGACAGTTATATAGCATTGATTGAAAACTATCACATACAGCAAGGATATAGACACTTAAATTCATCACAGAGATTCATTTATGTTAACACATTATCAAAAGCTAATTCCAAGACTGTCTATTGAAGAGCCACATAGTATCTACAACAATGTGCTGTTAGAATTCACCCTCAGCTCAAGCCATAATATCTGTGATTTTTAATCATTTATTAGGAAGGAAAACTTGGGGATAAATATTAAGGAGAAAAACCTAGGAGAATCACAAGTGACCATGACATACAACCACCCTCTACTTTCAGTCTTGAAAGGGCCCCCACACACCCATTTGCCCATTTCTTCCTCTTCCAAGGGCCTCTCTTTCCCTCCTCCAGAGTCGGCCAGAAAACTTCATGACCCACTCCATACAGCAAAGTGTGAACCTCATCTCTGAAACCAATGCCCTACTTCATTGGACATTAGACCAGAACACAGAGAAATTTCTGGCAACAGTCACCTTTCCTCCTTTACAGATATGAAACAGGCACCTTAGTGAGGAATCACATGGGAATCCTTAGTTAACCAGACATCCTTACTACAAATATCTTACCTAGCAGTAAGCTTTCATCAAAAACACACATCCTCATCCTTATCCCTTATTCCTTAAAGAGCCTGGGTGTAGGTTCTTGCTGTTAAACCTTCCCCATGTTCAGAAGCCATGAGATTAGACTTCTACTTCTGTCTTGAAAACTTTACACAGAGACCTGCACCAAGCAATTTGTCTTTAAAGCTATGTATGCCTTGAAGAAAGTATAATTGAGATAATATATTTAATATTTATATATATATATTATAAAATATATTTTTGAAATATTCCATTATTGAGATGCATTATGCACAATATGGGCTGAAATATGTATACAACTCTATTATAATATTTTGCTATTTATTATTTTCTCATTTAAAATAATATACAACTAATCAAATATGTTTTACTTCTTCAATATTTAAAAGTAATCAAGAAATGTTAACAAAATACTGATATGGTATTGAAAACAGGATGCTGGATGTACTTTGAATGAATAGTTGTATGCTATTTAAATTCACACATTGAAAGCCTCACAAATAAACTGGTATTAGAGAGGCCTAGGGAGCCAAGTAAGTCATTATGATGGGAATGTTAAGCTAAGAAGAAACTGGAGAGAAACTTTTTTTCTCCTCCTCTTTCACTCTTTAGATGAGAACAAAGACAGTGTTTTGCAACATAGGAAAAGTTTGAGCAAGACATACTCCGTCAGAAACGTAACATTGGATGTCCCATCTTCTCCACGTGTGAAAACGTAATGAAAATTGTTTAAGTCATGTGGTTTATAAAAGTTTCCATAAGAGTCTTAACTTACCAACACAATGTGGAGATAATATGTAGCGATCAGTAAGAGAATGAGTAACATACTTAAGCAATAGTTAACGATGTGGGGACTCTGTGATGACTCTACCAGTAAAGACACCTACTTTCAAGCCTGGGAATCTGAGTCCTATTCCTAGACCCCTAGAGTAGAATGAGAGAACAGATTTCCACTTGCTGTTTTTTGAGTATGAAAATAACACACACACACACACACACACACACACACACACTACCACCAATAACAAACTAAAAGGAGTCTATTAATGAAGTCACAGGCTAACAGAATGGATGTGAAACACTATCTATGCAGGGCTGGAGAGATGGCTTAGTGGTTTAGAGCACAGGTTGATCTTCCAGTAGACCTGAGTTAAATTCCCAGCAACACATGGTGGCTCAAAACAGTATCTACATTTCTATGCATCCAAAAAAAAAAAACCACCTCAGTATGAAATAGACATTACTTCAGAAATAGGGTTTGTGGAAAGATTTTACAAGTAAATGGACCAAAAAAGCAAGCTGGTGTAACCACCCTAATATCTAATAAAATAGACTTACAACTAAAATTAATCAAAAGAGGTGAAGGTTGCTTCATGCTTATTAAAGGAAAAATTCACCCAGATGACATCTCAGTTTTTAACATCTATGTCAAAAAAAGCAAAGAAACTATATTTACTAAAGAATCATTACTAAGCTCACATACTAAACTTCACACATTAATAGTATGAGACTCCAATACCCCATTCTCACCAATGGACAGGTAATCTACACAAAACCTAAACAGAGAAATTCTATAGCTATCAGACTTTATGAACCAAATGGTCCTAACAAATATCAACAGAACATTTTACCATAACACAAAGAAGGTATCTTTTTTCAGCACGTCCCGGACTTTTCTACAAAACTGACCACATAATTTGTCCCAAACAAGTCTCAACAGATACAAGAAAATTAAAATAATTTACTGTATACTATCAGAAAAACACTGATATAGCTGGATTTCAACAACAGAAGCCCTATAAAGTCATGGAAACTGAACAACTCTCTACTTAATGACTACTGGGTCAAGGCAGAAATAAAGAAAGAAAAGAATTCCCAGAATTCAAGGAAAATAAATGTGCAACATACCCAATCTTGTGGGACACAATGAAGTAGCTCTAACAGAAAGTTTGTAGCACTAAGTTCCTTTATAAAGAAATTACTGAGATCGCTGTATCTGGTTACATCACTTCCTGGTTTAAAACTCTATGATGACATTTGGGATATTCACCAATCTGATTACAGTCGAAGGCCAGTTCAGGCACCCTCTTCACTATTGCTAGGAGTCTTAGCTGGGGTCATCTTTGTGGCTTCCTGGGAATTTCCCTACCAGGTTTCTCCCTAACACCATAATGACCACCTCTATCAAGATATCTCTTTCATTGCTCTCCCATTCTATACTTACCCAAATCAACCATCCTATTACTTCATGTTCTCATAGCCCACCCTCTCCCCACTACCTTCCCCGCCTTGCCCCAAGTTCATGAAGGATATCTCATCTTATTTCCCTTCCCAGGGAGATTCATAAGTCCCTCTTACCTCCTTGTTACCTAGATTCTCAGGAGATGTGGATAATAGTTTAGCGATCCTTTGCTTTACATCTAGCATCCAATTATGAGTTAGTACACACCACATCTGTCTTTCTGAATCTGGGTTACCTCACTCAGGATGGTTTTCACTAGTTCCATCCATTTGCCTGCATATTTCATGATTTCTTTGTTTTTTACAGATGAGTAATATTCCATTGTGCAAATGTATCACAAATGTATTCTTTATCCATTCTTTGGTTGAAGGGCATCAAGGTTGTTTCCAGGTTCTGGCTATTATGAATAATGATGAAACCAGATGCAGAGATCAACAACCAAGCATCAGATAGAGCTCTGGGAACACAGTTGAAGAGAACAAGGAAGGAATAGATGAGCAAGGGAAGTCAAGGTCATGATGGGGAAATCTACAGAGACAGTTGTACCAAGCTCCTGGGATCTCATGAACGCTATGGGACCAAACTAGGCCCTCTGCAGATGGGCAACAGATGTGGAGCTTGGTCTATCTGAGAGATCCCTGGCAGTGGAACCAGGGTCTATCCCTGGTGCGTGAGCTAGCTAGCTTTATGGATCCCAACACCTATAGTGGGATGTCATGCTTAGCCTTAATGCAGGCGAAGGGTCTTTGTCCTGCCTCAACTTAATGTGCCTGGCTTTGTTGACTCCCATGGGATACCTACCCTTTAGGAGAAGTAGATGGTAGGTGAGCTGGGAGGAAGGTGAGGAGAGTGGGAGGAAGAATAAGAGGGAGAACAATGGTTGGAATGTGAAATGAAATTTAAAATTAATAAATAGATAAATAAGAAAGATAGGTTATTAAAAATAAACTACAGAGGTCTCATACTAGCTACAAACACATCTGAAAACTCTAGAACAAAAATAAACAAACGCATAATATCAGACACATTTTTTTTGTTGTTGTTTTTTCGAGACAGTGTTTCTCTGTAGCTTTGGTGCCCATCCTGGAACTAGCTCTTGTAGACCAGGCTGGCCTCGAACTCAGAGAAATCTACCTGCATCTGCCTCTCAAGTGTTGGGATTAAGGGCATGCACCACCACATAATATTTTACAAAGATTTAAAAACACACTCAAAAAAATCAACTAAACCAAAAAAGAACAATAGAGCACAAAATAAAAAATCAAAATTGAAACAAAACAAAGTTAAGTTCTAGAGAAGAAGCATCTTCAACAGAAGAAACTTTGAAAACTGAATGAAAATAGACCCATACCTACACACAAAGCAAAAAGCTGCTAGAAGAGGAGAGTACCTTATATGACGAAGGTGTAGGAAATAGCTTTCTGAATAGGACATCTTTTTCCAGAGAATTAATGTCACAAATTGACAAATTGTACTTCATAGTACTAAAAAGTGTCTGCAAAGGAAAAGAAACAATCAACTGAGTAGAGAGGAAGCCCACATGATTGGAAAGAATTTTTGCCAACTAAATATCTGACAGAACATTAATATCCAGAATATATAAGAACTCAAAAACAAAGAATGAAAATCAAATAAAGATTTATTTGGGCCTGGGACCTGAATAAAGACTTCCAAAGAGACAAAGAAATGAAGAAAAATCTCAAAAAGTTGTTCATTATCCATGGCAATTAGGGAAATGCAAGTCAAAACATCTTTGAGATTTCATCCCAGTCAGAATGAAAAAGGTCAACAAAGCAACCATCAACAAATGCTGGAAAGGATATAGGGTAAAACAACCCACATTAACTATTGGTGGGATTGTAAATTCGTCCAGTTTCAATGGAAATAAATGCAGACAATTCTCAAAAAATGTAAAAATAAAATGTCACATGACCAAGCTAGACTCCTAATTGGCATACCCAAAGGACTCAATATACTATTTCATAGCTGCCTGCTCATCTGTGTTCACTGCTGCTCTATCCACAAGTTCTAGGAAGTGGATATAACTTAAAAGCTCTTATGTTATTTATGGAAACGGAACATTGAGAAATGTTATTTTTTTCTATTATTGCATGCTTATAGGACATAAAATATTCTGTAAAAATACTGAAATAAGTAAATATTATCTAGTATAAGAAAAGGACTGCTATTTATCCTGATTATTGTTTAAAATAGTAAGTAAGCAGCTACTACAGAAATACTTGAAAAAGTATTTGAAGTATTTGATAACGTTAGAAAGACACATAGAAAATGGGAAGATATTACACTAGCACTGACTTTTAAGTCAACCTATATAGATCTTTTCTGCCATATCTGGGTTCTGAGGACCTGAAAGAATGGAGGAGACTAGAGTCTAATGCTGTAGACAGTCTTACTTGAATTTCAGTATACATTTATACAAAAGTAGCAATGATACAAGTAAACTTGTTTGAGATCAGAAAATTGTGTAAAAAAGTGTCAATAAGCACATACTAAATACTAACAGAACAAATCTTTCCCAGAGTTTTTTTCAGGAAAGATCAATATAAACACAATTGCCTGGCATGTAATATAGATTATATCTGTGAAAGCCAAAAGTAAAGAAGATTCAGGGTACACTGATCAGAGTGAGTTCTATAACTATGTTCTGACATTCAACAAGAATAAAAATGTTTTACAAATTGAATGTAAATTTTTGACACAGGAAGCATGGAATCTCATCCAAAAACAATGGAGGGAACAAAATGTACCAGAATTAAAAGGCCCTCTGCCTTTTCTCCTGGACCATCGGCCACAGTTCCCCAAAGTATTGTTTGCCATGAGTCATTTCTTTTAACCATGCTGTGACACACTAGACCACAAATTTACTAAAATCATTCAAGCTTCAATTGAAATGAGCTCATTGGCTCACACATTATGTTGAGCTGTGTAAGATTCTAAGGAGAGGGTTAACATGTTACACTCTTAGAAAAGTTATAACCAACTTTGTAACTGGATTGCTATACAACCATAGAAGACTGGGGTGCCCATCCATGATATGCTGTTTTTTCCAGTTTTTTTTGAAGATTTTCTCTTTAAACTTTTATTATCTACCAAATACTAGTGGACGCCAAGAATGTATTATATAGTCTCTAATTAGGTGGCATTAAGAGGTGTTTGCAGCATTGTATATAAGTGTGTGTGTGTGTGTGTGTGTGTGTGTGTGTGTGTGTGTGTGTGCATGCACACACACAAGTCTACTTGTGGTTTATTTTTGTTTGATTCCCTTTTTCCTTTGGATATAGAGATTAGTACTTTTTCAAATAATTTAATGAATACTTTTATAAAACATCTCTTCAAGTATTTCTAAAATCTATTTTCTGTTTTCTCCTCCAAGGACTAGATAACTTTTAATAACGGCATTTTCTATAGTTCTATAAGTATGTTCCACACTTTCTTAGGTATTTTATTTTGTACTATGTTACTCCTTTTTATTTGGGTAATTATTGCTCCCTTGTCTTCAAGTTAGATCCTTTTTTCTCACTTGTGTTAATCAGACCTTTGTAATTGTTTCCAAACCCATGGCAGAAACAAGTGAAAATAGTCTGTCTTATTTAGGGTTTCCATTGCTGTGATGAATCCCGAGACCCAAAGCAAGTTTGGGAGCAAAGGGTTTATTTGGCTTACATTTCTACTTGGTAGTCTATCACTGAAGGAGGATAGAAGAGGAAGTCAAACAGGGAAGAAACCTGGGGCTGATGAAGAGGTCATAGACAGGTACTGCTTACTGACTTGCTCAGCCTGATTTCTTATAAAACCTCGGACTAGAAGTCCATGGATAGGACCACTGACAAAAGGCTCACCTCTGCCCACATTAATTTCTAATTAAGAAAATGCCTAAGAACTGGATTTTATGAATTTACTCAATCGGGTATCCTCATTTCAATTAACCATAGCTTATGTGGCAGAGCAGAAGGCTCACTTCATAGCAGTCAGGAGGCAGAGAGAATGATAAGCACAGGTGTCCTTTCTTCCCTTCCCGTACACAGTCCTCCTGAGAATCCCGCCTAGAAAACAGTCTACCATTCTTTACAGAAACACGCTTTCAGGCAAACCTAGAGCTGCACTTTAAAATACCTAGATAATTCTCTAAAACAGTTAAGAACAGTGATACTTGTATTTATTGTATTTATGTAATCTGTTAAAGCCTATTTTGAATTCTGCTTTTCGGGTTTTATTCATAGCCTTGTAATTATTTTTGTAGGGCCCATTTCTAGTGAACATTACAAAGAATCCATCTATGTTCTCAACAAAATCACTTAGTCATAGATAATTTAGGGTTTCTGAGTTACAGTTTTCTAGATTGTTGCCTTATAACAAAATACCATGTGTTAATGAATGCTAAAAAATAGCCATTTACACCACAGTTTCTTTTAGGTCCAAAATCCTTGCATAAAAACCATCCTCTGTGAACTAGGATGAGATGATTTATCAGCCAAGAGTATCTCATCTAAGTGTTAGATTCCCTGACTTAATCCATTGATAATCCACTGGTAATTTCAGATTCAGTCTCTAGCAGTTAAGAATAAAGATGACTTGCTATAACTAGGTCCAAATCAAGACTTAAATTCCATAGGTTTTATAATCTTTCTGATAGTCTGTTTTTGTTTTTTTTGGTTTTTCAAGAGAAAGTTTCTCTGTGTCCTAGCTGCCTCTTGTAAACCAGACTGGCCTCGAACTCACAGAGATCTGCCTGCCTCTGCCTCCCTGCCTCCTGAGGACTGAGATTAAAGGCATGCACCACCAGCAGCCAGATGTTTTTCAGATGTTCTTTAATTCCCTCCTACTTGGTTTCAGTCGGAATCCTATCTGTGAAATAAATACTTCTGAAAGTTTTAAAGGCTTATCTATTAAGCAACTTATACCAATTGTATTCTTCCTTTGGTCCAAGTTCAAATTGAGTTAAGCTGAGTGTAGTGGCACATATATAAAATCCCTTGAATATAGGCAAAAGGATTTAGAGTTCAGTGTGCTGCTAAACTATAATGAGTTTGAGGCCATCCTGGTTTCCTAAATGAAACCCTATCTCAACTCAAAAATTCAATTTAAATACTAATAAAAGTGATATTACATTGGATTCACACTCAATATATGGGAGGGGAGTATGTCCTGTGCTTTCAACGGGGAACAGGGGATTTTTTTAGAATCATATTTCCACACATCTGTCCTTAGGAACCTTATATACAAATTTGTAAATTGTAGGGTCACCACTCGACATATCTGGATTTTCTGTTTTTTTGTATATTCAAAACATCTGTTTGATTTATTTTATTGATCATTAACAATGATGGAAATTTTATCACTACTCTCTGATGATGAAACGTCTCTTCTTTAACGAACATGGAATTTCATAATGTGTAATAAAGTGATCACAGTTTGTTTTGTGTCAACCATCTCTTTATTCACAGCTGACAAAGACTATAATTTCCTTAAAGATAGATGATCCTCTTAATGTTCACTGAACATGAGCTGTGCAAAGAAAGAAGTTTAGTACGTGGAAAGGTTTCGAGGGAGGAGAAGGAAGAAATATAATTAAATTATAATCTCAAAAATAGTAATGAATATATCTGTTTTTAAAAAATAAAGTATATTTAATTAAATTGACAACAAAAATTTAATTCTAAAAAGGAAGGGAAATTTTCAGAGATATGTTCTTATTTTATATTTATGTATATGATGTGTACATTCATGCATGTGCATTCATATATGTAAATGAGGATTGCAGTGCTACAGCACACATGTTAGCATAAAAGGAAAACATCAGATTTTGACTCTTATTTTTCCCCTTGTTTGAAATAAAGGTTCTAATTATTTCTTGCCATTAGTTCATGCCTTCCCACATACTAAACTTCTTTCTACTTTCCTTCAACTTCATTACATCTTTCATTATTGTTAATACATGCATATGCATATATTTATGAAAAACATAGATATCCCCTTTAAGCCCATATAATGTCATTTTCTTATATGTTTTCAGGATTAAGCATTTGAAACTTGACAACCAATTGTCACGTTTTTCCTTGGGGGATCACCTCTCTGACTTCTAACTTTACTAGGTTATCTTTAGTTACTTTTAGAATCAGACATGCTACCAATGCTCCACAAGGTCACACTTGTAGTTAGTTTTGTAGATTGTGACATCCTGGGCTTCTCCTCATTTGGTATTGCAAGTTTGGTGACATCCTTGTTCATGTTACATTTGGGTAGTCATGTTGGTGGGACTACGGGTACAACTTCTGATGTTTCTAGTAGACATAATCTCATAAACATGCTTTGTGAGCCTCTTCTACAGTGATCTCTAAGCATTGGGTGTGGGACTGTTTTGCATTGGAACCATAAAGCATCTTCAAAAAACAGTGATTGCATGAGTACCTGAGTTCAGATCTCTAGAACCCACATAAAATTTCAGTCTGAGATTTGCATCTGTAACCTAGAATCTTAGAGAAGGATTCTCAGAGGTTTGTTGGCCAATCCCTCTAGCTGAAATGTCAAGCTCCAAGTTCAGTGGGTAATCCAGTCCCAAAAATATTGTGAAGAGCAATAAAGAAAGACACCTGGCATTAAACACTGATCTCAACATAGGTGTTTATAAATTCACAAACATTTTCACACATGCACAAAACCATGTAAGAGAAAGACATTTGGGTTTTTTTTTACAATCAATTACAAAACAAAATCAAATACAAAAATACCTTATAATGCTTTAGGTAAATTTGATTTTGTTTTGTTCCACATACTGGAGAACATTTTGCCCACAGCATGCAAGCTGGAAACCCTACATATGTATTATTTGAGCAAAAATAAAAAACATAAAAATATCTAATTGCTTGTTTTTAAAATTTCTACTACAATGTCTCTTTATAATAACCATTAATAGAAACAATTACATCAAGCTGTAAATGAGGAGATTTGGTTTGATTTTTAATAATCTTTGGTAATAAAGTATGAAAGGAAAGTAGCAATATTAAGCACTAATAGCTTAGCTACTTTTCTATTAATGAAAAGAGACATCATGGACAAGGCAATTTGTAGAAGAAAAGATTTAATTCATTTAATTAAGGCTTTCTACATACATATTCATACATACTTACATACATTCATATATGTACACACAAATATATACACATATATTTATATATGTAACTATATGTCTGGAAATGTTACTCAGTGGTTGAAAGCTCCTATTTCTCTTCCATATGCTTTAGCACCCACATTGGGTAGTCCACATCCACCTGTAACTCCATTTCTATGGAAAATGTTATTCTCTTCTAGCATACATGGTGACTACACACACTGAGTACATATAATAATCAAAAAGACACACACAAACACAAAATAATTTAAAATTTTTAATAAAGTTATATGCACATGTGAAATATCATAGTCACTTCTATGAGTTATCTTTATAATTATATTTTATGTATTTAAAAATATGGAACTACAAGAAAAATTGTAATCATTAAGTAGCCAAAAATTCTTAAAGCAGAGAAATTATAAAGCAATGGAAATGTAGACATATGAGATTTTAAAAACAAACTCTCCTTTGAAAGATAAATTTACCACATTAAAACGTCCAAGGTCAGAGAGGAAAATATATTCCTGACATAAAATTTGTTTCTAGGCTCAATATACAATTTTAATAACACAGAAACTGAGAAGAGAACATTCCCAACAAACAGTATGCAAAATATGGTACCCCACTAAAGAATGTATTGCATGTCATTACCATATGAAAATGTTCTTGAAATAGTAACTTGGCAGAGAAGTGCAAATTATAACCATAGAAAAGCAGTCTTTACATGTAGAAATGGCCAAGATAAAAACTAAACAGTGCTCATGGCTGATCACAGAGAAGCAGTTCGACCTCTTATGCTGTTGCAAGAAATGTGATAAACTATCTCTGGAAATAATTTGGGCTTCTGTCACCTCTGATAACTGGGTCTGGTTATTTCACTCCTACATATGTATTCAAAATGATCACAAGCCCATGTCCACATGAAGAGTCACATACAATGCTTTATCAATTTTTCTGAATGCTTAAAAACTGGGAATCATCCAAATACCCGTCCAAGAATAAAAACTTACTAAGAAGAGTTATAGCTCAGACTGATTGTGCATGCCAAGAAGGTGTACGTGTCTTATTCCTTTAAGTATCAGTCAACCAAAATAAGCTTATCTTAGTATATCTACAAATAAGAACACATTTCAGAAACATATAATATATGCAATATAATAAATATTTTAAAACATATTCTTTCTTTACTTTGTTTATATATGTGTATGTATGTGTTCATGTATATTTGGGTGTGCCTGTATTTGTAGTGTGTCTCTGTGCATGTGTGCATGTGTGGAGACAAGAGAAAACTATATGTGTCATTCTACATTGCAAAGCCAGTCTTTCAGTGGCCTGCACCTGAACTAGTAATCTAAGGTGCCTGGCCAGCAAGCCACAGTGATCTTCCCATCTGTTTGACAGGTACTGTGATTACTAACACATCACCATGCCCAGCTTTTTATACATATTTTGAAGACCAAACTCTTATCTCAGATTTGAAAACAGTCCACTAGACAGTTCTAATTGATTCTTTTTGCATCTGTATGTTAGTGTAGATGATAATAAAATTATGTGCTACCTTATATAATATATACAGCATTGAAAATGTGGTCAAACCAGTACAGGACAGTCGCTATGAGGTAATCAGTTAATAAATGGACAGAGAAGGATCATGAAATAACTTTCTTCTCTACTTACATATGATTACATTCACCCTAAAAATATACATATTTTTAATTTATGCATTTAAAAATATAAACTACTTATGTGATGTAACTCTTCTTCAAAAGAAAAATTTTAACAGTATATCAAGTGTTCCAATATACCTATATCTAGTGTCTGTTACCAGCATCTTGTATACGGTACATTTCTCTTAGTTATGAACACAATAGGTGCATTGCTATAATAAAGTCCACATTTGAAACATTGTCTTCAATTTCTATGTGACATATTTTTTTCTCTTTAAAAATCCAGCTCTCTATATTAAGTTAAATGAAAAATGATACAACTGCTTTTTAGAGGCTCTGTGCTCTAATAGATTCCTACATCTTCTTTACTTTTAGAAAACTAGAAATAATTAGAGGATAGTTTATCACCTATTTTCTGAAAATGTACCTGTATTGAAATACATACTATCTTCCAGTATACTTAGAATAGTTCTTTATATGTTTAAGAAATAGATCAATGGAACAAGGCTGTATTCTCTTTGCACCTTGTCAATGCAGGACTTACCAAGTGCAGAATGGAAACATTGCTTATCCTGTGGTAGAATGTAACAGATTTCTCTCCTGCAAGTTCACCTTCAGAAATATTTATATGCTAAATTTTTCCCTGGAAGTCTATAAGTTAAGCTAATGACAAAGTAATGGGGAATTGTGTTCTATTGAGTTTAAAATCTACAAAAATATTTGTGTTCTTCTTCACAGGGGAATCACATTTTTATCCATGTGTTTACTTCCTCAATAACTTATATTATTATGGACTCAGAGATTTTTATTCACACTTGAGGATAAGAGTAGATACTATTTAAGTTGTTTATATATTTCTCATAGTTTTCAAAAGTATTCACTTTCAGATATCTATGTTCCTCTCAATTGTGCATGACATATATTTCTATCCTTATATATTCTTTGGAACCATGTATGAATCAACACTTGAGTATATTTTCTACCCCATGCCAATAATCAGAATTAACTATTTTCTGAGGAGCTCTGCACAGACTTTTCCTTGAGATATTGATATTCGAAACCAACATGTAATCACAATGTAACATTTTACCATAATACATAGTTGATGCAGTTAGTTGTTCCTATGCCCTACAAGAAGATGATGTACCAGAGGAAGACATACTGGGATAGTAAGATATAATAATAAAGTGTTAACTTCATATTATATATCATTGCATGTAAATTTATCTACACATGAAAATATATCTCTGCATAACAATCTCTACATATAGAAAGTAAATGACTGTCATATACACTCATGAAGATGTCCTTTAAAACAGTATTTAAAATTATATGAAGCAAGGCATTATATTCAAGGTGATTAAGGCTGTTTTGCAATCACAGTTGTTATGAATGGAATTTCCTGTATCTATGTATGAGGCTACCATATTTTTATGTCGTAACCGCTTTGCTGTTCACTTAGCAGTGCACAGTGCTGCTCACCTTCAGTTCCGCATTGACAGATTATTTTAAATACTATTCTAATAGACATTTGTCGTGTATCCATCTCCCTCCTTAAGGTTGTGCTCATCCCGTTTTGTTAATTTGGTAGATTTTTTCAACATTATTTTTAAAAATTAATTGTATATAATTTTAAGTTTCAGCTCCCATGCATGTACATAAGGTGTGTTGTTAGTGAGCCCCGGCACATCCCACAGCTTCCCTTTACTTGCTCCTTCTCTTTCCTGCTGTATGTGTGCAAAATTTTATGCATCTGTACAAATCCTAGGAAATAAATACAGGAGAAGCATATAATATTTGTGTATCTGAGTGTGTATTAATTCACTTAATATGGCTATCTCTAGCTATCTTCCAGATTTTGACATGTATTACTTCCTGATCTGTGGCTTCTCTGTCTTTTACCACTGTCCATTGCTGACAGTATTCAGTAGTTTTAATGAACTACACACTTTCTGCTGTTTTCCTCTTCAATCAGGCTATTATATTGAAAAATATATCCCCATATAAGAATTTTTCTTGGACTTTACGTTTCTATCAGTCTGTTGCATCTTTGATTCCAGAAGGGTAGACCTTTTCTGTGAAACTCTATTAGACAACTGAGGTAGTTTAGGTTCCAGGTGGTAATACATCTCACCACCTCAGCTGCCTAATGTATCTAAGAAAAGCAATTTGTTCTCATTTTGTTGACATTTTCATTCCTGGGAGAAGTTAGTGATTACCTCCAAGTTCTTTATACATTGGAAGGAACTTAACTGAAAATTTGGCAGTGCATTTTGCATGTAATTTGTATCTTGAAAAGAAAAGGATATGTCCAAATTATTGCTGATTTACTTAGTGCATGCCATGGCAGAAATATCTAACACAGAAGGGTAGTACATTTGAGGCCATTTATGGATATGAGCTATGCTGCACTGTACCACCAGAGGTTCATAACATGCTTGGTCAGTTTTGAAATGTATTGTAATTCTCATACATGTCAGGGTTAGTTCTTTTTTTGCTAGAGGAATTCTTTATGATTGATCATCTTTTAAATTATGTAAACTACCAACTGTTGCATAACTATTTAATGAATATGTATGCTCACTAAGAACAAATTTATTATAAATGTAATCATGTTGTCAGCCGTTTTCAATGATGGTATCAATCATTAAACAAGTAGAACAAGGGTAGAGAAATATTTCTGTGCTGATAGCCCTAAAGCTTTATAAAAACCTGCTTGTTATTAACATAAATACCCACATTTCTCTATTCAGTGAATAATTAGAGAAATTTGCACTTTTAACTTATTATTTTCTTTACAAATATTAGAGAATTTGTGTGCATGTTTTAGGAAAGCATTTTGGGACATATATTCATGTATACCTCAGGGTCTCCTTGCAATGTTTAGCATAAGTTTAGGAATATTAAATAAAAATTTGGAAAGATTATGCTTATTCTCTTAAATATGTATTTGCAGTATATCCAACAAAGGCTAGAGGTTGCTAGTTTTCCTAAGAAACAAAACTTTATGAATTGATACAATTTTATGTTATCCAAGTTGCAGACTTTATCAAAGCAATAGTGATAGTTGGCATAAGAAATTAAAATTTAATTTTCATTCTTCATAATTTTCAACTTTTACAAATTATTTTAATTTTATATATCTTTTCCATGAAGTGGAATGAACAATCTAGATATTTTACTAAGAGGTACCCTTTTATTTTCACCTATGTATGGCGATAATCTTAATACATTTATATGTTTCTTGTAGTTCTTTTAAGTCACAGCCAATAAACATGATTGTACCACACATATAGAATCTGAGTGAAGGGGAACTAAGTCATTTCCTGGTGGCTTAGTTCTGTGATTTTGATAATGGTTCAGAGGTATAGGTTCTGTCAGTGTCCTGTTTGTCCTTAGACCCACTTACACTAGAAATAGTCCTCTTGGATCTTATTCAGCATGCCATATCCATCTTTGACTCCATGGAGAATAACCAATGAGACTCATGCAGAAGCTATTTTCACAGGCTTGCATTCTCCTTGTATTACCTGTCTCTTGTATGAGGCAGGACCTAGAAGAACCACTGAGCTTAATGAGTTGCTGCTAACTGTGGAATCCAGATGTTTTAGGATGCCTTAGTTCCAAAATACTCAAGAAAGTTCCAGAAGAGATTCTGAGCAGGAAGGTACTGATAAATAAACACACAGATTTAGTTATATTCATTTTTACAGCTGCAAGAATTTTTTTAAACTAAGCTGTCAATATAAATTTCATAAATAAGATGCTACTATAAAAAGAAGAGACTTGCCTTGCCTTTCCTTCTGTAGGAGAAAATTTTGCAGTCTGTGGTATATAGAAAACCAGAGCACACACTTAAAACATAGCAAAGAAAAGATTTCTGCTTAAGGTGATTTAAGTGAAAGTTAATATAATTAGATGTCTTACTTACTTACTTGTTTATTAATTTTTTATTCTTGTAAGAAAGTCTAAAGTTCTAGGACAGTACACTTATTTCCACATAACCCAATGCCAGCTTGTGATAATCAAACCTCTACTTTCTGTTTCTGAGTTCCACTAGTGTAGAGAACTAATGCGAATGTGAACAGTTAGCAGCATTGCATAATACAGTTATAGGGAGAAATGAGCAAATAGGTACCCACATCAGATAGGGAATCAACTATAGAACAATGTAAAGATATTCCCAAAGTTTAATTAGCTAACCACTGAGTTTTACTGGGGTGTGTCTTACATGAGTATGATTGAGGGCTTACTTACAGGAACACCAATGACTGAAAGACAGTGTGTTACTAAAGCCCACCCAGCAAAGTTGAGTCCCACAACATAGAAAACGTGGAAACCTCCAATTTACTTTATGATTTTCAAGCACCTGGACAGGTAACAATGTGTCTTGTAGGCAACTAGACTGTTCTATTCCTCATTAGTGTTATATTTGCTAATAGACAACAAAATAAAGTAATAATGAAATTGAGAATTCACCCATATAATGACAACTATTATGGTAATCTCGGTCTCTCCCTGTATGGATGTATGGACTTAGGCAGAAGAAAACAAGAAGAAAAAGTTTTCTATCTTATTGAGGGTTTCTATTATTGTGATGAAACACCATGACCTAAAAAGCAAATCGTGAAGGAAGTCAGGACAGGAATTCAAACAGGGCAGGATCCAAGAGCCAGGAGCTGCTCCTGATATACAGGCCATGGAGGTGAGATGCTTACTAGCTTCTCTTTCATGACTTGTTCAGTCTCCCTTCTTATAGAACCCAAGTCCAGCAGCCCAGGTATGGCAGCACCCATCATGGCTGGGTCCTCCTCCATTGATTGCTGGATCTCAACTAAGGCTCCTTCCTCTCTAAGGACTCTAGCTTGTGTCAAGTTGACAGACAAACACAGTCATTACACTTTCCAAGTTAAAAAAAAATAATCATTTACCTGAAAGTAAAACTAAAATTATCATATTAGTGTTGGTGGGAAGGGAGGATTTTTTTAACTCATGTTCTTGTCTGAGTTCTATTGATTATCATAAATCTCAGAATCTCAGAACACTCTTTGGGAATAGCTACAGACTGATTCAGAGCCCTGAATAATTCAATAAGTCATTAATCTTCTTTTAATTGCTCATATCTCACATAAATAAATACATATTAACTTATCAATAAAACCAAAAAATAATATCAAATATGCTAAAAAGTTACCTCATGCCATTACATATTAAAGCAGTCATTTGATATAAATACACAAATTTTATGACAATAAAGTATTTTATTCTAACTTGTGTAAATATTTGTGTGGTTAAAAAGAAACAAAAAAATAATATAACGAATGTGTTGCTTCTATTCTGTTAAAGAAATTGTTAATAACTGAAAAAGAAAAGTCTTGATTCTCTGTAGAATGAAGATAATATTCAGATTCAATGTTCATGGTACTAATAACACTTATATTAAATATGTTGACTGTGGTGAAAATTTGATCAAAAATTAGCAATGGTTATGAAGTTACAAAAAATTTACTTACAATTCAACACTATCCATAAAACCACATATACTATGCACCAATTGGAAAGTAAGAATGTATTTTAACTGTCAAAAGGCGCAAACAAGATAAAATAGAATAAATGTACATTCTTTACACTTACTACATGTGAAAACTTTAGTAAATCTCTTAGTTTCTAAGGAAAACTGTAACAGTAATTGCAGCATTCTGAAGAAACACAGAAAATTGGATTTACTTATTCAGTGATTATGAATTTAAATCTTGTCCAGAATCTGAATTGCACTATTAAAGAACATACCCTGACCCCTATGAGGTTGCCCTCACCATTGAAAGATTTGACAAAGCACACACGCCTCAAGCCACCTCTGCAGTCATGCATGTTCCATTGCATTATGGTATCTGCATTCAAGTTAATCTTAACAATATTTGAAATACTAATTTTTATATAGTTTCATATGTAATTATTAATTTACAGTGCTATGTTGTGCTAATTCTAATAAGGAAGCATTTATTTTTGTTTTAAAATAAAAGGATGTATAAACCTATTGTTTCTCTTGTGGAGCTGAGTTATCATCAATGGAGTTTCAAATAGGGAGAGCTGTGATGTTCATTTGCCCATCCAAACAAAACTATTTGAAAGAAATTACATGAAAAAAGAATATTGAACTGGTGCTGCAAAGTGTCCTTTTGATAACTATCATGGATATGCCAAGTTTTCTCCAGTCCCTTTTCCCTAACCCATATTCTAGTCCCACATTATTTAGCTTAGTTCCATTCTTTTCCATACCAGTCTGCTCTATGTCTTCTTTAAGCCATTAAACAATGAATGTTTTTGTTACAATGTGTTGAATATAGTGTTTCTGTCTGAAGACTCAAATGCTTTTCCCAGGTCTTCCATACCTGTGCCACACACATGTATAAAATACTGAAAACTCACTCATTTCTTACCTAATCATCCCATAACTGGAATATCTTATATATAGAAAATCTTCAACAAATAAACTTGGGAAAATGACATTTTTTCATATCCATGAAAACATAGTTGTTATGCTTATGAAATATGACTAATCTGAGAATATTGTGCTTAAGTAATTTGTCTGTTTGATCTTTTTACTTCTTATAATATAAAAGCAAGAGGAATTTAGTCATTAAACAGAAAACCATATTTATATGCAGAAATCATTTGGAATTCTAATACTTACTTGTCTTATTCTTTTGCATCTCATACATAATTCTAAAATTATACCACACAGGAACATCATAGCTTCACTTTGCTAGAGCGTGTAGAAAAATTTCCATATGGAGTTTAGAAAAGAAGAGTCTCAATGAAGTAGAAATTTAAGTAGCGTTTATATTCTTCTATATTTTTACTATAAAAGTATGTTTGCCAAATGTGGCAATATTGGAAGTAACATTAAATTTACGTATAACTGTACATAATTTTAAAAAATGAGATTAAAAATCTAAAAAAAAGCTATCCACTTTCTTGTTAGTATTCATGGGAAAAGTAATTTTATTTACTTGATTTAAAAAATACAGTCTTTTGAGAATTCTCTGTTCAGATCATTACCCCATTTTTTAATTGAGTAATTTAGCATTTTAATGTCTAGTTTCTTGAGTTCTTTGTATATTTTGGAGATCAGACCTTTGTCCAATGTGGGGTTAGTGAAGATCTTCTCCCATTCAGTAGGATGCCTTTTTGTCTTAATGACAGTGTCCTTTGCTTTACAGAAGCTACGCAGTTTCAGGAGGTTCCATTTATTCATTATTGCTCTTATTGTCTTTGCCACTGGGGTTTTACATAGGAAGTATTCTCCTGTGCCCATGTATTGCAGGCTATTTCCCACTTTCTCTTCTATCAGATGAAATGTGGTCGGATTTATATTGAGGTCTTTAATCCATTTGGATTTGAGTTTTGTGCATGGAGATAGATAAGGATCTGTTTTCATTCTCCTACAGGTTGACATCCAGTTATGCCAGCACCATTTGTTAAAGATGCTTTCATTCTTCCATTGTATACTTTTAGCTTCTTTGTCAAGTATGAGGTGTTCATAGCTTTGTGGATTAATGTCCGTGTCTTCCATTCAATTCCGTTGGTCAACATCTCTGTTTTTATGCCAATACTAGCAGTTTTCATTACTGTAGCTTTGTAATAGAATTTGAAGTCAGGGATGGTAATGCCTCCTGAAGTTCCTTTATTGTATAGAATTGTTTTGGCTATCCTGGGATTTTTCTTTTTCCATATAAACTTAGTTATTGTTCTCTCAAGGTCTGTGAAGAATTTTATTGGGATTTTGATGGGGGTTGCATTGAATCTATAGATTGCCTTTGGTAGAATTTCCATTTTTACTATATTAATCCTACCAATCCAGGAGCATGGGAGATCCTTCCATTTTCTGGTATCCTCTTCAATTTCTTTCTTCAAGGTCTTAAAGTTCTTGTCAAATAGATCTTTTATTTGGTTAGTGTTACCCCAAGATACTTTATGCTATTTGTGGCTATCATGAAAGGTTCAACTTCCTTAGTGATCAGGGAAATGCAAATCAACTTTGAGATACCATCTTATACCTGTCAGAATGGCTAAAATCAAAAACACCAATGATAGCCTATGCTGGAGAGGATGTGGTGTAAGGCGAACACTCATCCATTGCTGGTGGGAATGCAAACTTGTGCAACTACTTTGGAAATCAGTGTGGTGGTTTCTCAGGAAATTGGGACTCAACCTACAGTCAGGATCCAGCAATACCAATCTTGGGAATATACCCAAATACCCAATCATGCTACAAAAGCATTTGTGCAACTATGTTCATAGCAGCATTGTTTGTAATAGACAGAACCTGGAAAGAACCAAGGTGCCCCTCAATGGAAGAATGGATCAAGAAAGTGTGGAATATATACATATTAGAATACTACTCAGCAGTAAAAAACAATGACATCTTGAATTTTGCATGCAAATGGATGGAAATAGAAAACACTATCCTGAGTGAGGTAACCCAAATCCAAAAAGATGATTATGGTATGTACTCACTCATTAGTGGACCATAGCCATAAAGCAAAGGACACTAAGCTTATAGCTCACAAGCCCAGAGAAGCCAAATAGCAAGGTGAACCCAAAGAAAAACATATATAGATCCTCTTGGAAATTGGAAGCAAACAAGATTGCCAGGTAAAAGTTGGGAATACGGGGGCAGGGAAAGAGGTGGGAGTAGAGGGGAGGGGGTAGGGGAGAGGGGGAAGGAAAAGGGAGAAGGGAAGGACTGGGGGGAGCTTGGGGGAGTGGGAGGGTGGAGATGGAGGAAAGGTGGATATTGGAGAAGGGAA